>JAVXUM010000046.1:19757487-19768302 GCA_035590655.1 Pouteria glomerata
CCGCGCCCGCCCCCCCGGCCAGAGGAAAGATACTTTATTGATCTCTCTTTTTTTAACAAAAATATACATATATATATAAATATATATATTTTGCTCCATTTCCCTTTCTCTTTATTTTCTATATATATATATAATTGTGCTAGGCTCTCCATTACTGGTCCACTGCACCTATCTGTTGTCCCATTGTCCAACAAGTCTCCAAATCATTCCGAAATCTGTTGATGCAAGAACACACAAAACATAAGAAATCAAAAAAGAAAGATAATGGGAAGGTAAGGAGTTTAACTTCACATACATAAAAACATAAATTTATGCCAAAATGAAATTGAAGGCAAATTGCACTCTTAAATTTTTGGTCAAATCCAATTTTACATTATTCGAAAAATATTTCACTTTTAAAATTAATTTGATTTAATAAATAAAATTTTATATGTAAAATACTATTTGAATTTAAGAATTAAATTAAAATGATTTGAGAAGAATAATAAATCTGACCTTATTAGTACAAAAAAATAGAAAGTTAGATAACATAAAATATAAGAATAAATTTGTGTACACTTAAATGGCTAAAGAATGGAGTGAATTCTCATCAAAATTTATTATTTTGAATTGAATTTCAAATAGTATTAAAATCTCAAACTTTAGAATAAAATCATATCTAACTTATTAAATCTCAATTTTGATTCTAAAACAAGAATTAGTAGAAATTTTCACCAAATAAAATTTAATCACACCAATTTTACTTTTCAAACAAAGCATTATGTTTTGACTTTTTGCAATTTGAGTTTAGATTAACAAATCTCCTGTTAAATGCTATTATTTATTCAACAACATATCGCCAACATTGAAAATTGCTAACGAAGAGTTGATATTGTAATAAATCAAAATCTCAAATCCTCAATTGTGACAATTCAAAAATCAAGGGACGAAGTTAGGTTTGACCAAAAACCAAGGACTAGAAACTGTGATTTACCCGAAATTGAATCTGAGGAGAAACATAAATGAAAGATTTTAGTTACTTTAATGAACAAGTAGCCCTCAATGAGCTGCAGTTCCAAATGCCTCCTAAGAAGAAAAATGTCCTCAACATGCTGCATTTTCACATGCCTAGCTAGGAACCTGCACTTAATTTCCAAATGGCAAATGATATTGTCAAAGCTCTTTTTGTTATTGCCAGAGCAAAACACACTTGTAATGTGTGAATTAGTAACTGTACATTGCTATGGACGAAGAAAAAATACTTCAGCAATATCATTTACCTTTCCAGATAAGACAATTAAGGCCAGCAAAAAGAACAAAGCTAGCACTTCCAAATCAGAGATTATACCTAATTCAATCTTAGAGGAGCCACCAACCCAGTTGCAATTTTGGAGTTCAGCATCAGACAAGCATAGTTGTTATGTATGATAATCTAAAACCCAATTTCCTTTCTATTTTGTATCAACTGTTTGCATAAGATTCAGTACATAATTTTTTTTTTCACCTCTTCCTCAACTACATCGATCAAATGAATTAACAACAACAATGATTTCACATCTCAGGATGAAAGTAAAACATCCCTATGTGGTATAAAGTAAGGCTTCGTACACACACAATTTATCAGCTAGGTTCCATATTGTACACCAGTTTCAAATTTTAAACTCGACAAAACTTTATCCCCAAACAAATTGGGGTCAGTTACATGACAGTTGCAGATGGAAACCCAGAGCAATACATTTATTCACAACCTATGGAGGGAAATAAAGATGAGGAACAAGAAAGCGATCATAAAGCCATCAGACAGAGGGACTTTGAATCCATCAGCAGCCATTGGTGGTGACGATGGTGTGGTCTTAATATCCTGCACCACAATGGTGACAAAACTATAAATGCTTCAACCATGAAATTTGTTAATGCAAATATTGACGTAAAGCACCTCAAAAGAAGAAGAAGAAGAAGAAGAGATAGAGAGAGAGATGGAGAGAAGAAAAAAAAATGGAAGAAGAATAACAGCACAAACACAAAAAGAAACCTGTACCATGGTAATTAAAAAAAAAAAATTATAGGAACCGCGACAAGAATATTATGGATGCAAAGAAGGAATTGAAAAAATAAATATATTCCCTTGGTTAAGTCTGCACAAAGACAGATTTTACAATCTCAGTGCATGTCACACCATCAGTCTCTAATTTCCTTGGATATTTTGTCACAGGAAAAGGAAGAAACAAAAGACAGACAGAAGTTTCAAGTATGAAAGCAAGATCTCCAATAGAATTATGAGCACAAGGTTCCTATGGTGATGGCATCATTAGTTCTGGAAAGAAAATGCTAAAACAAAAGAAACTTAAGCATTTGGTGGATAAATCTGGAAGAAGGAACTTACTTTGGATGCTGTACTAAGACACAAATCAGGTCGCCGTACAATGTATATTTGATCCCCATGGCTGTGCTCTTTATAGATATCTTGATTCCTGTGCCAAGTCCATAATGCATACGTAGAGTTCACCACCTGAATTAGAAAAATAATTCTCACCTATGAAAATGGAGCTATAGAGTTAAAAAAGGCCATGATAAAAACTTACTAGAAGAGCCTGTGTCATCTCAAACAAACTAGGTGCCTAAATTGAACACAAACAAAGCATGCGAAAATTACTAATGGGAAAATATAATAATTTTTTGAGTAACAAGTTGGATTTCAATATCCATAAATTCCACGATTTGCATCTTGCTTCCAAGATTCACCTAATTAAAATCATAGTACCGTGCTAGCGCAGACGAAATTCCAAAATATATATATATAACAATTCCTATTCATAATTGTAGTGCTGATTTAAGCCTACAAGAGAAGCAATATTGGAGCAAGCCTGACGCTCTGAAGCTTACATCACAAGGTTCATCCCTACTGTAGCTCAGCAACTGACTCTTTAAAATGCAAGTAAATATGATGTATGAACACCTCCATAGGCATTTCCGATTCTATGCTTGTTCCTGTAAAGGCTATATAGAACTCAGTGTCATTCAATTAAACCAACACTGGGTTTGTATATGTATTAATACATTTCAGTACATATTTCCTACCATTTTATGTATTTGAAAATTACTCATATTTAAATGTTTATGATATACTTGAGATGTGTTTCAATTCCCCTAACACCAAAGCAGCGTAAACTCAAAATAAATTTAGTTTTTGCTCAGATGCAACACCAAAAATGAGCCCAAGCACTTTAACAAAGACATCTAAAACCCTATAAGTATGTTAAATTATTAACACACAAATTCATCCTCAAGAATGGTCACAAGAAACTCTAAAGGCACACAAAAACGAGCAGGAGGAAATGAAACTACCACAAGTTGAAGAAGATTTGTTGCTAAAACTATGATGAACAAATTGACTCATTCCCAAGTTTTTTCTTATTGCTTGATTTCTTCTCGACAATGCCCAAAAATGAAGTAAATGGCAATAAAAACTATTTTACCTCAAGTATTCCATGTCCAAAACTGCTTTCCCTATAAGCACTCCACTCCGGTTGTCTGTCCCAGCAAAACTTGCCTTTCGCAGGGCCAGATGAGAAATTAACATGGCAGACTTCTCCAAATTCTGGTATGTTGTCACTGGCCGAAGGACACTTCCCAGGATCATCAGAATGATCAACGTCCACTTTTTCTATGTTTCCACCATCTCCAACCGTTATGTGAACAGGCCCACATGGATCAAGTGTATAATTGTATACTCTATTCATCCGCTCATAAGCATGCACCTGGAATGAAGACAATAGTTCACACTTTTCCAAATAAAGAATGGAAAGAGATTTGGAATTGGATGGTGGAGCATTATTCCACGTTGAATCTCCATTTGCTCTATGGATTTTTCAACGTGCCCATGTTTATCTTGAAACTTTTTAGTAAAACACTAAAAAGAGGTAGGAATTATCCTATCCTCATGGAGATCCCTATGTTTATTGTGTGTGTGTGTGTGTGTGTGTGTGTGTGTGTGTGTGTGTGTGTGCGCGCGCGCGTCTATACATTAACTTAAGCACTTATGTTCTGACCTCAGAAGTGAACAAAGCAAAAGATAACTCTGTGGACAAACTGTTACTGGGTTAGGACTTTTCATGCACTTGTCCACTCTTTCTCCAAACCAAGTGGGCATCAACTATTCATGGCCTAAATTATCTCATTGTTGTTCAAATATTTAGGAAGAGCAGGTTCCCTTGGAAGATTCCTTCCACTAATTTTGACATCAAGCACATCAACATATGAACCATCAAATGAAAGACCAAAAAGTTCAAGAGAAATGTTTTTAAGAAATGTTGGTGGAGTCAAATGATCCCAATCTCCTATCTTAATAAATATTCATGTGCTCAATAAAAGATATATAAATAAAAACTATACAAAATAGATAAATAAATAAACTATGCAAATCCAATTTCCTCCCACATAAAATCAAAATATACAAAATAGAAAGTTAGGAAGGAAATTCAATGCTTTGAAAATATCTTCTTTTTCTTTCTCCCCAACTCAACAAAACGAACAAAAAAAAGTAATTCTCCGAACCTTCTTTTTATTTTTAGCAACCAAGGTGTCCTACCCAACTTCAAAAAAATGCTCCATCTCCCTCAGAAATACCCAATGAATGTTTCATCTCCCTCAAAAATGCTCTTTAGACCAAAAGCAATGTAAGAAAATATGATCAAAAATTGAAAACTCTCCAATTAGCATTGATGAAGGTTTCTTTGAAGACTAATTTTAATTTTCCCAACACAATCCTGTCCCACAAAGAACTCTGACTTTATTATACCCAACAAATCCCAGTAAATAAGAAGTTGAATTTAAAAACTGACACAAAATAAAACATTCTATTAAATGCATGAAAAAAACTCAATGCAGTTCAACTTACATGACCAGTGAAGACAATATCAACACCATATTTATACAGAAGTGCTTCCATTTCCTGCCTCATACATTCAAACTCCTGATAATGTGATGAATAGCTGTTATACCAAGGAGGATGCCATGCAGCCACCAACCAAGGGCTAACACTGCGGTCTATATTGCTTAGATCTTCCTTTAGCCATGCATACTGAGCACCTGTAGAGAAAACGTGCATAGAATTACCATATTTTGGGCTTATTTTGGGCCCAATAATGAAGCCCAAACCTGATCCAACTCCTTCGCCCATTTCTCTGCACAGAACTCCCCCTTTCTTCTGTACCGCCTCTCACATATTTAGTCACATAACAAACCAATATCCATAAGTTTAACTAGCATGCATGAACTATCCGATAAATAAGCATACAGATATTGACTAAAGAATAAAAGAGATAAACAAAATGAATGCACATAGATAAAGCACCCAGAGGACGGTAGATTTTACCAGTACTGTTGTAGTCAACGTATGCCCCCAACATGATGAAATGCACTCCTCCAGCATCAAAAGAGTAGTAAAAATTACTGTCAGAGCCAGACTCCTTTGAGGGAACGGAAAATCTTGTCTGGTATGATTTAAAAGTGATTCCAATGGCTTGAGGCTCAATCTCATGGTTACCTTCTATAACCATCATGGGAACTTTGGACGTGAGAGGTTCCATGAACCTAGACTTGCAATTCATTAACATTAGTAGAAGAACAAGATTTGGTTCCATGAATTTAAAGCATGCTTATTTTAGAATTTTAATACATTGTGCCATAAATTCAAGTGTCTTAATTTAATTTACCAAAAATAGCTTCATTGTTATGCATGCATTAAAAGAAGGATACATGTGTAGATGGCTAGCTACATAACATGAAGCACTTAATGAATGAAATTACTGGAGGAAAGGTATTAATCAATCATAATCTCTCTTCATCAAAAAAAATTCTTGCCCAGATTAAACTAAAATCTTTCCACAGCTTACACCACAAACGGGGATTTCACAGGACAGGCTAAAGTTTCAACATAGTTTTAGTTGATGTATGAGATATGCTTGCTAAATTTTCCTAAACTTCTAGGCATATGTTTGCAGACAACAAATATCGGTTCAGAACCCAAGACGAAAGTCACAAAAGATAATATCAGTTCAATGACCATCAATCCTCAATTTAACAGATCAGCTTATAAATTAATTACGATATGTTTCAAAAATGTTAACTTTCATAAGGCCAACCAAGTACTAGATTCACAATGTAAGAGGTGAATGTATAGACTCATTGCACCTAGGTTCTTGCTATCCCTTTCGCTTCCCTTGTCAACGTGCTACTTTAAGCTGAGGGTATAAACACTATTATCCTAAATCCAAATAGTGGAGAAGCCTCATCAACACAGCATTGCATAACCAAATTTGAAAAGAAAAAAGTAAGAAAAGGAAAAAAGAAATTTGAATTAAAAAAGAAATTTGAATTCCCAAGGCACTAAAACTTTTCAAAGTTGAGGGGGTGTTTAATGTGGTAAAAAGTAAGATAAAATGAAATAAATTATGAATTCGTAATGCGTGTAGTGAGATAAATTTTTAGAGATTTTCAGAGTTTTTCAGCAAACATTAGTGCGCCAAACACCCCTTAAATATCTTCTTCTAGAGTTCAATAGAACTAAAAATAGCAAAATATATATTAAAAAAATTGCACATGCAACAGTTAGGTGTAGAAAATAGTTTAATACCTTCCCCATCCATCCCAACGGGGTTGATATGTCTCTCTAATGGGGGCATCTGGGAATGAACATGAAAAGCATGAAGCTCCTTTTCCACCAGTTGTAAGGTATTGATTTGCATAAGTTAAATCTCCAACCATTAAAATTATTGATGGATCATTTTCTATAAGATGATCAATGGTGGTTGTTGAATTGCTTGTGAGACCCAAATCCCCAATAACTGCAATTCGACGAGGATAACTATCAGGTCCAGGCAGCGGTAATGTTTCAAAGACTTGCTCTTTACTCATAGCTGGAAAAGCACTATCACCACACTTGTAGTAGTATTTTGTTCCAGGTTCAAGACCTATAATAAAACCCAATGCCCATAAATTGTAGTTCTGAAAAACAGAAGAAATGAGTCACAGTCAAAATAACAACCACAAAATAATAAACCATTACGATGCAATGCACCTCTGAAAAAGCATGAAATTGATTCTTGCCCAGTACGGCATAAAACCTCCAGTACATTCAGACAAAAGTACTTTGAAATCAGAAAGCTTTTAGGTCGAAACTGCAGATAGTATGATACTGCCTCACAAATAGCGTAGAGGTGTGCTGCTCATTTGAACTGATCCCAAACATTTATCTTGAGTCCAGATAAATAAATACATCCAAACATTGGAATATAAAATGTGCCTTAATATTGATCAGGGAAGCTTTTTATTCCATGTTTTCGTTCTTTATAAAACCCAAAAAATAATATACCAATCATTGTATCATATTTTCATTAATAATGTGTTTAAATTAAAGATTTTCCAAGTGAAAGCAAAATGGAAGTAGAAAAAAATCAAATAAAATTGTTTGGTAAAATCTATCTATTTTCCACGCATTTTTCTAAAAATTTGAAATAAATTTAGTTTCTTTCACTTCATTCTCGTTTATTTTCCATTTCCCTCTACTAATCTAAGGTCTAAACATAGCATAAACAATCCAATCCAATCTTATCCTTTTCATAAGTTCAATGTAGGTACTCAATAAATTAAGCATCATAGTGGTAACAAATAAAAGAGCTGCGTAACTTCTTACCATCAATCCTCACATGATGAATAATTCCTGAGGTATAATTTCGAAGACCTTTATATGGGTACAACTGACTATAAACCATTGAAACCCCCTTCTTTTTCATGGAATACTTCCCACTTTCTTTCCCATACCACACCTCGCTGGCAACCGTTGACGGATCAAGGGCAGTCACATTAAGACCAATCTGAGCATCCCCTGAAAACCAATAACCCAGTTCAACATATATATACATATATACATATATTCAATCAATTGAACAAACACATGAAGAGCAGAACACGACAAGACAAGTAAGTACCAGTAACCCAAGAAACCCACATTGCAGTGGGCGAAGAAATTGCAAGAGCAATCTGCTCCGGAAACATTGAGGTCACATTCCTCTTCAACCTGGGATGATCCATGGGCAAGTCATCGCTGCCTCGACGCAGTGAGGGGTCGAAAGTGCGAGTCACTGGCTTGAATGGACCTTCTAAAGTTGTGGGTATGCTCTGTGCAATCACCACCAAGGCAATTGTGATGAGAAAAATGATTGAAGAAGCTGTACGGAATCTACAGAACTCCATTTGGGTTCTATGTACCCTTCTACTCTTTGTTGATGAAAATAGTTTCCAGTTTCACGACATAATTAATCAGTGTGCTGGATTTTTAAGGTTCGTGGGAGCTTTTATTTTTTTTATTTTGGTTGCTTGAAAGAGGTGTCACGAAAGGTTAGTAGCTTGTCGTCTTGATCTGTATTTTGTTTGATGAGGTGACAGTGAAGTTCAACTTGCTTGAGCAAATGGGCCAACGAATAGCATATTCTATTTGTTTGTACACTAGTTTCCAAGCTAACAAGTTTGTGTTATTTATTTTTTCCCTTTACGTCTTTCTCAACGGTAATCTTTCCCTTCCAATGCAACAAACAAAAGCAAATCTATTTTTATATATTATTGCAACTGAGATGGTGTTTGATTTATAAAAATAATTTAAAAAAAAATTAAAATTTAGTATAAAAATAATTTATAATAAAATTTGATTCAAAAGAATTAAAAAAAAAGTTAATAAACAAAATTTTTTTGATGTTTTTCCTACTCTAAATATTCTTAAAGTGCTTAATTACAAGAATTTCGGAATTAGTTTACAAAATCAAAAGAAATTAATTTTTTAGATTTTATATAACTTATTTTCTTTAAAATATAATTAATTAATTTTATAATTTTTAAGGATATCATTCACATTTAAGAAAAATGTTTAATAATGAAAAAAACTAGCGTGCAAATGAAAAAAAAAATGAGTAGTTATTTGAAAAAAAGTAAAATAAGCATAGTTGGATGGTTCTAATATTTAATTTATTAATTAATATAGAGGTTTTATTTTGAATATGTGACTTTTTTTATTTGAAAGTAATCTATATAATAAATGTTAAAAATTTAATAATGCACTTATTTTTATTGATTCTTATATATATATACACATATATATATATACATATGCACCAAAGGTTTGGGCGAGCATGCAATCAGAGGCGATCACGTTGGCTCGACTAGTTTGACCCATGCTTTGCAAATTTGGACAATAGAAAAATTGTCCTCGAAAGAGGCCATGAAATAAATTAAGTTCGGTTTTTTTTTTTGGGGAGGGGGGGTTCAAGCTTAGGTTTATGTGTTTACGTGCATGCTCGGTCTACTCCGGCTTTAATAAATAATTAATACTCTTAATTTTTTTATATGTATAATATATATATATAGATTGTTGGACTTATGAATGAATTTGCATGAAATTTTATAAAACCCAAAAATACTAAATTAGGTCAAATTTGGACAAAGCATATAATCCTAGTAGTCATACATGAGTTCAGTTCAAATCCGAGATTGAACACCTCTGCATGCACTGTTAGGGTTGGTTTGGGATGGATTCAAAAAAACCCTACTCTCCTCAAGGAAAAAAAATAAATAAATAAATAAAAAGAATAAGTACCCCAAATCAAATCATTTTACCCCATTGCTGGATTTTTTTTTTAATTTTTTTTCAAAGAGGTCAATTACAATTTACTGATCTTCTACACCTATGTCTATTTGTTGCTCTTGTACTCTAAACTGTCACAAAATCTGCTCATAAAATTACAACAAAGCTCAATTAAGAAAGAAAATGAGAAATTAAGGAATTCCACCATCAAATAAAAGATTTTAATTAATAAAGAATTAACAAATTGGCCACTCCACTTTTCTTGTGGTTCATGTTTAAGCATACATATCTAAAAACAATGCTATAAGGCCAATCAAAAAAGAAATAATCAAAATTAATCAGAATGATAGGGAGGGACTGTAGTCACTTCAAAATGTCTATGCTTGACCCAAATTTTGGAGGAGAGAATATGGAGTTTGTGTTAATTTGAAAAGGTTCAGTATCGGATCCGAACTAGACCCGGTTTTGTGGGGGGAGAGAATGGAAGGGTAAGTGGGCTTCCAAAGTCCGATGGTCTCTCTCGTTTTCAACAAGGTTTGGGGTCCAATTTTGGAACGCATGCCCAACTTTTTCTTTGGACCCATGTTGTCCAAATCGATTACCCTTCTCTTTTTTTTTTTTTCGTGACGACTATCTGTACAAAGCTAACCACAAAGCACATATACATTTCTCAGTTTAAAAAAAAAAAAGGGCCCATGTACGAACAAGAAATATATACATTAAAATCTACTGTTTCCTTCATTAATCTCTCTCTCTCTCCCCCACATATTTTATCAAAATTTAATATTAGAATGATGTAAGTTTTTATGAATCTAAAAACAATAATCTACTAACACCATATTATGGATGTGTTTGATTTATTATAAATATATGAAAATCTTTAAACAATTCTAAAAATTATTTACTTTCTACTCACTGTACGAATTACGTACTCATAATTTATCTCACTTTTGATCACTTCAAACCCACCCTTTATATATTATTATCATATCATTTTAGTAATAATTTTTGATAAACAGTCTTGACAGTGTATAATTTTCCGCTGCTTTCACTTGTCTTAGGGGTGTTTGGCATTCAATAAAACACTAAAAAATTTCGAAAAATTCTAAAATTCTCTACTACTTTTTACACATTCAAACCTATTACAACTCTAAAAAAAATTACATAACATTGTTAATATTTTTTGAAAATATTTGAAAATC
>JAVXUM010000046.1:19800113-19811955 GCA_035590655.1 Pouteria glomerata
AGGGATCCAAGAAGTTGTCGGAGCTACTGAGGGCAGAATGGTCATAAATAAAAAATATGTTGAACGTACAAAAATACCATACACAAGGCTCTTTTTATATATAGATAGATGTTACGTGTACCCGGACAAGGATCCAAGTATTGGCATTGTTGGGTATCTGTAACGTCTAAATGTCGGATTCATATAATTTTCATATTTAATAGCAATACTGCTAGTGAACCTAAGGTAAGGTGTCCCTAGCAATATTTACTATTTTAGGGTATAAGATTAAAAATAATAAATGTTATTTTCATATTATTTCTTTTTTTTTTTTTAATTATGTTAGTCATTTTCATGAAAATTTAAATTCTCTCTTTTCAGGGGATGAAATGTCAACTTCCGAGAGAAATTTAAAATAAGCAAAAAGTTATGAGAGTCAAAGAAGATTAGCATATTACTCCTATGACATTTATCTCTAAATGCGTTTAATACGGAATTAAAAATTGATGAAGTAAATGTTAGGGGCATAACTACTGACTTTTTTACACCCACAAATTTTCAAATTTTTTTACCCCTCCTTAAAAATTTTACTTTTAATCCTTCGAGAATAGCTAGAGAATCTTAACCCATTTATATTTTGATAAAGTATATCGACCGTAATTAAAAGGAATAAAATTATATAAGATAATAGTTTTCCCCCTAACGTCTCACTAAATACACTTTATTTTTAACTCCATATAATATTTAGGTTTAAGTATTCATCTAAATATGGGTTGAGTACAGAACATATTTTTATCTTAAAATTTAAGATTATAACAACTTAAGGAACTGACTTTTTTAATTGTCAAAATTAAGAATATAAAGTTTTTAAATTGTTACAATATAGACCAATGGTTGGAAAATATCCCGTTAAATGACCACATGGCCCAATAATAGATGGTCTAATGCCCATTTAACGAAAAATTTGTTAACAAAGGTTTAAGGAGAGTTTAACATTGCAATCCTATTAGTTACAATTACAAGTCAGACCCTTTAAGGGGGATTTGGTCAAGAGTTCGAGAGTGTAAACTGTAATTCACTGGAAGAAATTTTAGACAGCAATGAGCAAATACTGGTGATCATTTCTTATTTAAAATAAAATGTATTTCTCAATATTTTGATATTTACTGATATTAGTTTTAAAGACATTTACTTACAGGGTTGCCACAAACATAGTGGCTGCCCCATTCCTACCCTTCTGACCACCAAAGCTCTGAACATCTACTCAGTGGGATTGGAAAATATACAGAAGTAGAACTCTCAAAGTTTTCCACAGGAGCATAGGGTTTAAATTGACCACGTTGGAGTTTTTTTTCATCGAATCACAAAATTTCACTTTCGAACACAGGACCAATCAGCAAGTTTAATTCAATGAGTTATATATAAGTCAGGCAGTTGAACACAAGTTTATCGCGTTGCCATTTTTTCTTTTGATTATGCCCACAAAGTGAAGAAAAGATAGAGAACATACTTGGTTCTTTCTTCTTTATCTTGACAGAGCATTAGAGAAAAATGGTGCCCGGAGAAAAAACTATTTAGCTCACTATCAGATAGAGGGGTCCGTCTGGAAAGTGTGCCCGGCCTCAGCAAAATAGGACCTCACCAATGCAAGGGCTCTTGAGCGGTGGGAAATCTTGTTCTTTTCTTGTTTAGGCATTTCAGCGTAGCTACAACAGGAATTCCAAACAACATATTATTATCTTCTTGTATTTGAACTGGTATAGAGAAATATACTGCTGGAGTTAACCAGTAACAGCAGAACAAAATGAGACGGAGAATTACGTCTCATCATAGCCGTCAGGTTGAAAGATTGGATCCCATCCAAAATCATTTGGTCCTCTTGGAGGAACTATCTTCCCCTAATGTCAAACGTAAGTCAAACGTCAGTGCTCCTAATTTGCATCAAAGGGAGTTATGAGATTCCAATTTTTGCTCTTTTCATCTGCTTATTCTTTATACACAAGTACAATTTCACATTTTCAGAAAGTAAGAATGAAAAACAACAGATCATGCTACAGAAAATGAGAAGGTTTAGAGTAGCAAATGTCTTGGTAATTTGGAAGTCAATGCGCAAGGGAGGGGAATGAAGATAGAAGCAAGTATTCAGAAATCCTTCTGAAACTTGAGTTGTAATCCAAGCTCATCCTCCTTCCAGGTGACATTGTGTTATTTAGTTGGCTGACAGTGCATAATATAATTAATTGGATGGTCTTATACTCCAGCTTCAAAGAGTGGTATTCATATTAAGTAACTCTATAATTACTCGAGCTTCAAAGAGGAAGTCTCCCGTGTGACGCCGGCACGAGAGGACTCAGCTAGCAGGAGAGAGTCTCTAATGTGGTGTCACAACAAGAGGCCCCATCCAAGGCAAGCCCTTTTATTGAGGGCACTACAAGAATTCTCCAGGCCTTGAGCGAGGCTCAAGAATTTCCCTAATACAAAACCTTCATCACTTACAAACAGAATCATTGGAGACCAGTGGATTGGTAGCTAAAATCAAAAGAAATGCCGGGACTCCCTTGTCAGTCTAGAGAGAGATCACCGGAGGTGTCCTTATCATATAGGGTCACACCGACATAGGGTTAAATCCTCGTTAGGCAAATATAGTACCTTAACGAATGCCTTAAAGGACTCGTCCCAGCCTATATAGATATATATATCCTCATCTTCCCAAAGGGATCTTCATCACCACTATCACCAGAGTTATCCTCTCTCATCACCAGTATCACCAGAGTTATTCTCTCTCTCTCTCTCTAGCTCCAGACTACCTTGATTCTCACCTCCGAACTCCAATAACTCTGCCATAGACTACATTCGATATTGTTCCCAAACAGAAAGATAGTATCCCTTTTCATCGCTAGCCATTTTTTATCCCTTATACCTTATCCTTCCCTTTGAATTTCCATCTCCTCAAACAGAGCCCAAGGGTACAACAACTACCATAGGTTATGTTAAGATATTCCTTAGATATAAATTATACAACGGCTTTCCACCCGTCCAATTGCTTCCTTTCCTCACTAAGCGCAGTCGGTAATAAACTCTTCCTCAGGACTTAACTGTACAAAAGGGAAGCTGCTATTTGCTTTAAGTTCATTGATTCAGCTGCTATTCTTAACTGAAATGAATCATAATCCCATTGTCATTCCAAGCAAAAAAAAAAAAAATATCAACCAATAAAGTTAAAACAAGATAGTGACCAGTAAGGACCACATATGGAGTCTGCTTGCTGTTTTAAGCAAAAAAGCAAATCATTATTCATAACCATATTTTTTTTTTCCAATAATCAAAACATTCATATAAATTTTAACCAAAAAAAAAAGAGTCTATCTAAACTAGATTGAGGACACTTCATTGGTTTTAAAATGTTTGGGTGACACTTTGTTCGTTTTAATTGCCAGCTACACATCAGTTCAACTGGAAGTGCCATAAATATTATGTCAAAAAAAAAAAAAAAAAACACTTTGGAAGGACAAAAGCATACCGGAGTTTTTCCCATAAAAGTCATTGGCTCTGTATTTGGTCCGAGAGCAAAAGAAAATACACACAGAGCATAGGCGGATTTATCCTCATATGCCATTATCAAATTGTTCAGACCTAGATGAAATGACAATAGTGTTAGAAGAAACAACAAAAAAAAGGTCGCATAGATTTGGCTATAAAAGAATAATAAATAGAAAAGGAAAAAGAAGCAAAGTCAAATAACAACCTTCGTGACCAATCTTCTGCAAAAACCACTTGCTGCTTGGTTTAGTTTTCCAATTTGACATCCACAAGATAGCAAAAACAAGGACATTAGAGCCACATAGAGGAGGCATATAACAAAGCCATACAAGAGCGAGTAAACTCCAAGTTAAATTAGGAAGAACAGTAATTTAGTAACAGTTGTTCGTTGGTTTATTCAAGGATGAGGAAAATTCACATGCTATTTCTCGTTGAGTGATCAGCAATTTGATCAACAAGATATTTGTCATACTCCAATAACATTTTGGATCAACCCACAAGCTCAAAAATGTCATATTTGCTCTAATATATTCACTGAATACATAATACTGAACAACTATATTATTTGGCAGTCCGCGTAGCACAAATTTCGTGGAGTTCTTATCATACTCTATTAACATTTATTTTTCATTTTTGATGACTCGGGGAGTTCAAGTCAACTTGAGCACACCTTAACTAATCTCTAGGAGTCTTAAAGTTTACAACCGGGTACGCTGCTAATGGCAATGAAGAAACTCAAACTGGTGACCATTGGAGAGCAAACGCGAAGACCTTACTAATTAAACTAACCCTCACAGTTTATACTCTAGTAACTTTTTTAATAAAATCACCAGCATAAAAATGCCATCTTTCATCATACATATTCAAAAAAAAAAAAAAAACTACTACTGAGCAACAATTTTTTTGGGACTTCAAGTAGATCACATTGCTTAATAAAAACAAAACTGAGACACTCATGCAAAGTGGTAAAATTGCCTAGTTTTTATCACTTTAGGAAACAAAAGAATATTGGTTAGTCTGAGACGCTTTGTTGTTATATTGTGAACTACTCATACTTAAGCTTGAATACAAGTGAAGTTCAGGCACCATTTTGATTGGAATTTTTTTTTGAAGTTCTTGTCTGCAAAAGCAACACATTATTGGAGATTCTTCAATTGGAAATTTTTCTATTGCTTTTCATAAATATGTTAAAATAGTAACTTAGAATGCTGAAGCTGAAATTTCTCTTATTCAATTAGAATAGTGGTACCTTTTTTTTTTTTTTTGGATAAATAAATGAAATAAAAGGCATTAAGAAAATGCCAAAGTACAAATCTAGCAAAAACAAAGCCTTCGTGCTCTTTACAAAAGTCAAAAAGAATTCAAATCTGGCTCTATGCCCCCTTCAATCAACTATACAAGTGTGATAAGAGTAAACTTCTCCCATGTTATCCACCTGTCCCACCTTTATAACCTCTAATATTCCCAAGTTGATTTTTAGCCCCGACACTACTTCAAAACATAGTTACATAAATCTCAAGTGCCTCAATTGCAAGATGTTTGCACCACAGAAGACCATGGGGTCATCAACAAGCAAAACTACATAGGTCCCTTGAATGTTGTTTCCAACCTCAAAACCTTCCACAAAACCACCGTCAACTAATTTCCCCACCATCCTACTAAACACCTCCATAACCAAGGTGAACAAAAAAAAAATGGGGAAGAGGGAATCCCCCTGGCATAGTCCCCTAGAAACACCAAAAAAACCCTCAGGCGTTCCATTTATCAACAAAGAGAATCTTGTTGTTGAAATAACCCAATGAATCCACTTCCTCATCTTCTTCCAAACCCACCCTTTTCAACAAGTACATCAAAAAGTCTCAACTCACAAGATCACCGTTATCATTTGCAATGTCAACAACTTTGAAATGGTTTTATAAAGACTACCCACCAGGCTTATTGACCTAAAGTCTCGAATATTCCCAACCCCACTCATTTTCGGTATCAAAGCAATAAAAGTTGCATCAATACTCCTAACAAACTCCCCCCCTTGAAAAAATTTTTGTAAACACCTCCATAGTATCACACTTGATAATGTCCCAACAACTTTGGAAGAAAGCAATGGTCCACCCAGCTGGCCCGAAAGCCTTGTCCCCATTTAGAGTTTTCAAAGCAATCCAACCTTCCTCCTCCATGAAAGGAATTTCGAGATCCTCCCTAGCCTGGTATTCAATGCTAAGATGATCCAACCTAGGCCTCCACTCTTCTTTTTCTTCAAAGAGGTCTTCATAAAAATTTACAATTCTACTCTTAAAATTAGATCCTCCTGCTCTATAAGAGAACCCTCAAAATTCAGCTTGACAATTTGATTCTCAACAGTAGCACTAAATATTACAAAGCGAACTTGAGTCATGACACCATGTTATAGCCACTTCATCTGAATTTCACAAAATTTGTATCTTTACCCCTCTAATACAAATGTTACTTCTTTATCTTCCAAGGACAAACACTCTGCATTATAAGGATAGGTGCTACCTTTATTTGTCAAATTACACAATGGTACGTTGTCAAAATCTTTAGGTTGTGTTTGGCCTAAGGATTTATTGAGGTGAAAAGGAAAAGAAAATGAAAAGGGATTCAAAATTACTTCTTGTGTTTGGTTAACCCAACCAAAGAAAAACATGTAGTGGGATTTTATGTTTCCTCATTCTTTTACCTTCTTTTTTCTTTTCCTTTTCCCTTTGCTCTTCATTTTCCTCACCCAACCCATGATTCAAACACACCATTAAAGATACAACTTATCAATATAATTCAAATTTCAAAACATGAAAAAAATTAGTGAAGAATAAATAATAAACCAATATGTAGCCAAGCTGATAATGTTAAAGGAGAAAACAAAGCTTCACCTTCAGGGAAGAACAAGAATGAAACAAAGAACTTACATGTAAGGTCCTGCAAAATAGTTCCAAACAATCAAAACCGATTATCATCAAGCACGATATGGAGATAGTATAATTAAAGGAAAAAGAAGACATAGAGAAAATTTAATAATATGAATGTTGTTTTAAGTATACCTGGAAGACCCTTAAGGGCATTGAAACAGAGGCAAGTGTCTTCCACCAAAACTGGCCCATTCACCTTCCAAAAATGAAGAAAAAACAAACTTAAAACTGTATCATAATATATAAATAGATACGTATGCACGTGAAGGGACAGAAAGAATACCTCCTTTGCAGCCAATCGAGCCTTTTCTTTGGAGATGTCCTCAGGCTCCCCTTGTAGTTCAGGCACTGTAGGAAAAGCCCAGAAGAACACGAATGAGCGTAAGATACAGAAAGAGGAATCAAGAAAGAAAAACATGAAGAATTATATGTGTATAGATATATATATAGAGAGAGAGAGAGAGAAAGAGAGAGAGCACAGTCGAGCTTGAGGGACCGAAGGGACATGGACTGGCCCAAGATGGCTCGGACTTCTTCAAGCTTCTTGGCGTTGCCGGTCACGAACGTCACCGGACGGGGCAGGATCAATCCCGAAGCAGCAACCCTCGTCGCCGCCGCCATTTTCCCGAACTTTATTTTTCCCACTGCCAAGGAGATCACAGATTTTGACGGAAAATTCAAAGCGACTTTTGCTTGTGAGTCGAGGCAAGGAGAGAAAGGAAAAGAAATTATTAATTAGTAGAGGATGAAAAATGAAGGAATAATAATATTTTTTTAATTTATTTGTAAGTTTAAAAGAAAAATAATATTCATTTTCTTTTTTATTTGTAAGTGGAGGAGAAATTAAAAAAGCAAAATAAATATATATTGTTATTCTATTATAAAATTTTTTAAAAAATTAAAGAGTTATTAATTTATTTAATTTTTTATATTTTATTTTATGTGTAGATATATTCTTTTAAAAATTTTATTGATTTATTTTTTTATTTTTATTTATTTTTAAAATAATATAATTTTTAAAATTTTAATACTCATTTTTCTCTCTATTTTTTCTTTTTATTTTTAAGAAATTCACAAACAAGTGATGATTCTAAAAACTCTTTCTTCGATTTTTTATTTTTTTGAGTCCATTTTATTTCGTTCAAATAGGTTATGAAAGTAAAATTTTTTTCTTTTGAAAGATAAATGGATAAGGGAGCAGTCACCAGAGTTGATTTTGAGACCATGAGCGAGCGAAAGAGGTGCTTTGTCATAAGAGTTAAAAGCTACACTCTCGATGAAAGTGAAATTGGCTTTGGTTGGAGTTTTCAATTTTTTTTTCTTTTTTTTTTTTGTGAAGAGAAATCCTTTGTTGCTTACTAACGTAAAAGAAAGGGCATGTTTGGACCCTTTTTGGTACATTTTCTCTACTTGCTGGCTTCTCTTCTTTTCTATTCTTTTTTCCAACAATAGTCACAAATACAGGTTCTAATAATAACAGAAAAATTATTGAAATTAGTTTAAAAAATAAAATTTTTATTTAAAAGAATAAGGTGACATTTAGTTTGATTTTTATTTTTTATTTTCTATTTTATGTATTTTATGTTCTAAAAATTTTAAAATAAGATAACAAAAAATGTTATGTTTTTCTTATTTTGAGTTAAAAATACTAAAAATAATTTTTTGTCATTTTTTATTTTATTTGTAAACTCATTTTCTGTTTTCTAAAACAAAATTTGAAAACACAAGTGACCAAATGCACTTTAAACTATTTTTCTTGTTTTCAAGAACCTAAAATAAAAAATGAGGTCAAAACAAAAAATCAAAAATAAAAATAAAAAATAAAAAACAAAAAAATAAACCAAATGAAGCCTAAGATATTCCCAAAAAAATTCTTATTATTCTACAATTGTTTTTGGGCGATGATAGTGCTAGAACGTCAATAAATTGGACAGAGTACATTTAATATTATATTCATATATTATTATATATGGACTAATTTATTATCTAAAAATAAGAAAAGAAAAGAAAAATGAATCCCTTTAAATTGATTAACCAAAAGAATGTAGTCCTGTTAATTCAGCAATGTTATATTATATATGTTACAATACAATTAATTATTACTTTAGCAATATTATCACCCTTGTTCTAAAATTTTGAATTTCTTTAAGAAATTGAGTTGATATTAATTGTGAAACTTGATAATTTACATTTTTATGTTTGCTTTTATTTGAGTTAATGTGAATCTAATTTGATTTATTTTAGGCCAGATTGAGTTTAATTTAAATTGCTTAAATTATTTGGCAATTCTTCATTTGGGCCATTAGATCTTTCTTGAGCCCATTCATTTTGACTTTGGTCTAGGGCTTCACACGAGCTTACCTGTTTGACCCAACTATTTGGGCTCCGTTTGGCACACTAAAATCAATCAAAATTTATTAATTTTTATACTTTTTTTCATAGTTATTAAACCCCGGCCTGCCCCAGCGGGTTGACCTACTAATCCGATGACCCGACGCTTGAACCGGGCCGGGTTGGAAAAATTGACCAATTAAGACAGTGAACCGGTAGAACCCGGTTCGACCTAGGCAACCCAATATTAACCCAGTCACTAACTCAATTTTTTTTTTTCTAATTTCAGCAAATTAAGCAAATATATATATATAAGAGATTCTTGATAAGATGGTAAAATTTTGAGGTCTTAATTAGTGAATGAGAATAAACCAAGCGCTTTATTTTGAAGTTATAAAATTTTGAAGTTATATATTTAGATTTTATATACTTTATTGTATTATAATTATGTTTGATCATTTTGTTTTATCAATTTGATGATTTACAGATTGTGAATTGTTATATAAATATAATATCAGAAATTTTTACATAATTTTAATTAACCCGACGGGTTGATCCAGTGACGCAGTGCTTGAACCGGGTTAAGGCCCGGGCTGGGTCTAACAACTATACTTTTTTCTAATATCACATACCATTTTTACATCAAATCATTATATTTTTACTGTATTTTTTTACTAAATTTTTGCCAACCAAACATTCACTTGATTCGTGCAATTAATAGCTAAAAATTTGAAAAAAAAAAAAATTATATGAAGGTAGCAACCAAACCACACTAATAAACAACAATAATAAAAAAAAAATAAACAAACAAAATCGTGATAATTAAATTAATTATATATAAAAACACACAATATATGAGAAAACTCTAGAATTCTTCTAAGTAAATCATTAAGTTCTTGTTTCGGAAAATGTGAAAGGAAGTGAATGGAAATAAATAAGAGGAGATAAAAAAATTTATATTATTTAGAAGAAGATGAATAGGAGTGAAGAGAAATAAATTGGGGTGACTAATTTTACTCTCTCACCTTTGTTAACTAATTTCTTTCACCCTCAATTCGATGAGAAGGGAAATTGGTGTAAAAATATTTTAAAATGTATTTTTTCTATTTTACCCTTAGTATTTTTTATTATTTTTATAAATATCTATTACAAATAAATATATTTTTAAAAGGTATAATAATATTTTTTAACTATGTTTTTTACATTACTTTCCATTCTTCCAATATTTCCCAAATAAAGAAAAAAATAATTAATTTCTATTATCTTTCCTTCCTTTCCCCCTTTTATACTTTTATTTACTTCCCCTGGCTTCCATGCTCCCAAACAAAGATTGAGTTTATTGGGGGACAATCTCAAAAAAAAAAAAAAAAAAATTCACTAAATTAAATTGTTAACTACAAAAGTTACTTGAATACATGATTAACTAGAATCTATCCTCACTTAAATTAACCTTTACTTGCTAGACCCTAGATATACCATCATTTGTGTGATTGCCTCCATTTTCAATTCACGTCGAATCCACCAAGTTTTTAAATGGCATTAGCCAAAATTCATAAAATTTTCAGCCAACACTTGAGCTCTCAAATATTCAACATTCTCTTCAATAATGATACAGATGTCATGGTTGCCTTTACTTCAGTGGAGAATTCTTTAGTTTTTTAATTGAGGTAAAGTCAATCTATACCGAGTAACCTATCCAAATAAGTCTATAATAAATAGGTTTAAGTTTTATTATTTTATTAATTTAGTCATTATAAGGTAATTTATAAAATATCAATTTATAAATAGGTGCAATTAAGTTGCTAAATCAAATCCATTAAAACATCCAATTAAATTAATTTTTTTTTTTTTAAGTGAAAGACAAGAAGTCTATATCACAAAGGAATCCAAACAAACCCCCTCAAATAATTAATTTCGTGAATCTAGTAAACAAGAATATATATGCGATATATATCTTATAATCTTAAGCTTGAAAGCCAAAATTTGAAAATCCTGCATTTCTTGGAGAATAATGAGCTGGAAGGCCCAACTAGTTTTAATAACTCCTGTATCTATGAATACATATGAATATATATCCAAATCGGAAGGTAGACATTTGCTTGACTTTCTCCGATCAACTCTCATCCCGCCATGAAATGAATATGAATATCACCGGCCTAAACAACGCAGTAATTCTACTCTCACTCACGTGATCCAATGCATTTCGACATCGGAATAAAGCTCAGGCCGGGAAATGCTAACAACTTCTTAGTTATAAAGTTTAGGCATAGGTTCTATACGTAAACACTCATCAGTTGAAATAAATTTTTAATTTTTTTTTATAAAAACAAGAAAAAATAAGTTAAGTTATAAATAAATATGTTAGATATAGATTTATGAGTTTGTACTAATTCATATCCAATACACTTATATCCAACTCCGCTTTTTAAATGAACGAATTTGAAGTAAATCCATCACCAACTCACCCATAGTCCATTTTGTCACCTCTAAGAACAAAAGTTGAAGCTATATTCTCTCAATATATGAATTAAAGCTTTATAAAATAATATCTCAAAAAATATAAATTTATGTTGAAAAAATTCTTCATCAATATGCCTCCTTAGATGACCGAAATTCCCAAGAAGAAATCCTAATCTAAATTGAAAACCTCCTTAGTAATTCAGTTCCGATTTTATGTAGAAAAAATTGAAATCTAACTAGAAAACTAAGTTTCATTTAGGCTATGTTTGAAAAAAAGATTCGTGAAGAGAAAGAAAAAGTAAAAAGTAAATAAAATCTATAATTTATACAATTTTTGTATAATTAATCAATTAAAACTTAAATTTATTGATAAATATCTATTTATTTTTATCTTTTGTAATTTAATAAAAATAAATCAATTTAATTTTTTTATTTTATTTTATATTCCTACTATTTTTTTTATATGCAAATCCATACTGATAACATTAGTAGAACTTCTCTTTTTATGTGATTGAGAATCTTTTGAGAAACATTTATTCAACTATATATAGGACTGGTGGGAAAACGAGACCAAAAAAAAAAAAAAAAAAAAAAGTTTCCAAAATTATTGT
>JAVXUM010000046.1:19853035-19864556 GCA_035590655.1 Pouteria glomerata
CGTTAAGCCAATTTACAAAACCAACAGCAAATTAATGCAATAACAGCATTGGCTGGGCCTGCTGTGTGCGCATATATATGTATATAGTCGTTGATGAATACATGTGAAGAACGATGGTGCTTTTCTCCTTATAGTCTGTTTTTTGAGTTTTAGAAATGGTGGATCGAGAAACAAACACTGCAGCTAGCTTTGGAGCTCACTTCAATCAGAGACTCCTGTTTTTACTGTCAGAGTGAAAAACAAGGCAAGGACAGCTGTTGTCTTCCCTCCGTGCGCGTGACCTAATCTAGCTACCACCTCTTCGTATTCTGTTCTTCAACATGTATATAAATATATATCACATATGATACATCTGTAGAGAGAGAGAGAGAGAGAGAGAGAGAGAGAGAGGCATCTTGGGTGGGGTGGAGATGGTGAGGGTGCAGCTTGCTGATCTCTAGGTATTCCCTGTTTCATTTCTTAATCATATTTCTGTCTTTTTTATGTGTTTGTTTTCGCAGTGAGTAGAAAAACTATAGGAGGGGAGAGAGAGAGAGAGAGAGAGAGAGAGAGCGAGCTTGTTTCTGAGTTTTGAGTTCAAACCAAGCAATCCTCTGAAATTGAAAAACTTAGAGAGAGAGGGGGGGAGAGGGGGAGAGAGAGAGAGGGGGAGAGGGAGAGAAACAACAAAACCCAATGGTGCAAACCCGAGAAGAAAGGTTTGGAAATTGAGGCAAATGTCGATGCCCTGCTCGAGGCAATCCCACATCCCCAAACCCAACTACAAACACTTCTCTCCATCCTCATCTTTCTCAATACCTCCTCGGCTACCGCCACCACCTCTATTCTTCTCTTTCACTCTCCTTTCAACCCTTTTCACCTTCCTCCTCGCTGCCACCACCACTGCCGCCGCTGCCAGTCACGAGGCATTAACACTCTTCTCGTGGTTGCAGAGCTCACCAGCTTCACCACCACCAACTTCCTTATCATATTTCTCAAACTGGAACATACTCGACCCCAACCCATGCAACTGGACATCCATAACCTGTACCCAACAAGGATTTGTCTCGGAAATCAATATCCAATCCATCCCTCTCCACCTTCCACTTCCGTCGAACCTCTCATCATTCCCGTACCTCCGGAGGCTCGTCATCTCTGGCGCAAATCTCACTGGAACCATCCCGGCCGAGCTCGGTGACTGCCATGCTCTCGCAGCCATCGACCTCAGCAAAAACAGCTTCGTCGGCACCATTCCTCCGACCATCGGAAAGCTTCAAACCCTCGAAAACTTGACCTTGAACTCCAACCAGCTCACCGGGAAAATCCCAGCTGAGCTCAGTCAATGCCAGAGTCTCAAGAATCTCTTCCTATACGACAACCGCCTCGGAGGCACCATTCCGCCGGAATTAGGCCAGTTATCGACCCTGGAAGTCCTCCGTATTGGCGACAACAACGACATCGCTGGAAAAATCCCAGGTGAACTGGGAAACTGCAGTAACCTGACGGTGTTAGGCCTCTCCGGCACCCGAGTTTCCGGGTCGATCCCAGCTTTATTCGGTCGACTCAGCAAGCTCCAAATACTATCTCTATACGAAACAATGGTTTCTGGCGAAATCCCTCCTGAAATAGGTAACTGTTCTGACCTTGTGGAGTTGTATTTATATGAAAATAGTCTTTCGGGTTCGATTCCAAAGGAGCTGGGTCTACTCAGAAATCTCGAAGTACTGTTCATATGGCAAAACTATCTTGTTGGGGTAATTCCCGAAGAGATTGGAAATTGCACTAGCTTGAGATTGTTCGATCTTTCTTTGAACTCACTTTCTGGGTCAATTCCTTGGTCAATTGGTGGGCTCGTTGAGCTTGAAGAGTTCATGCTTACTGGCAACAATTTGTCCGGCTCGATTCCTTCGGTTCTTTCAAATGCTAAGAATCTAGCTGATTTAGAGCTTGACCGCAACCAGATCTCGGGTTTGATCCCTTCTGAGATTGGGATGCTGTCAAACCTTGCTGTGTTCTTTGCTTGGGACAATCAGCTTGAAGGAAGGATTCCTTCGAGTTTGGGTAATTGCAGTAGCCTCCAAGCTCTTGACTTGTCTAACAACTCACTTACTGGTGACATACCTCCTGGTTTGTTTCAAATCAGAAATCTCACAAAGCTTCTCTTGATGTTCAATGCGATTTCGGGTTCAATACCAGCTGAAATTGGCGATTGTGGCTCTCTTGTGAGACTTCGGCTTTCAAACAATCGAATCACGGGTCAAATTCCAAGGGAAATTGGGGGTCTAAAGAGCTTGCGCTTCCTTGATTTGTCTAGAAATCGCCTCTCTGGGTCGGTCCCGGATGAGATTGGAAGGTGCACAGAGTTGCAAATGGTGGACCTCAGCACCAACACATTAGAAGGTCCCTTGCCCAATTCATTGTCGTCTCTGTCTAGCCTCCAAGTGTTTGATGTTTCGAGTAATCGATTTTGGGGTCCAATTCCTGCAAGTTTTGGCCGTTTTGTTTCGCTAAACAAGCTCATTATGAGCGAGAACTGGTTCAATGGTTCGATTCCTCCCTCGCTTGGTCTGTGTTCTAGCCTTCAATTGCTTGATCTCAGCAATAATGAACTCAGTGGCAATATCCCAGTGGAGATTTCCAACATTGAGGCTCTTGAAATCGCTCTCAACCTCAGCTGCAATGGGCTGACTGGAACAATCCCAGCTCAAATTTCCAAACTCAACAAGCTTTCGAATCTGGACCTTTCAAACAACAACCTTCAGGGGGATTTGAGTCCCCTGTCCAGGCTGGAAAATCTGGTCTCTCTCAACATTTCTCACAACAACTTCACAGGCTACTTACCCGACAACAGGCTCTTCCGACAATTAGCAGCCTCTGACTTGGAAGGAAACCCAGGCCTCTGCTTGTTTGGACGTGATTCGTGCTACATAAGCAGTGGTACAGGGGCAGGAACGGCGAATAGTGGCAACAAAATTAGGCGGTCAAGGAGGCTTAAAGTTGCACTCGCGCTACTAATCACTGCAACGGTTGCATTGGTGATCATGGGAACAATTGCGGTGATTCGAGCGCGAAGGAGTATCAGAGATGACGATGATTCGGAGATGGGATCAAACTCGTGGCCTTGGCAGTTCACTCCATTCCAGAAGCTGAATTTCTCTGTAGACGAAGTACTGAGATGTCTGGTTGATTCGAATGTGATTGGAAAAGGGTGCTCTGGGATTGTCTACCGGGCTGACATGGACAATGGTGATGTTATTGCAGTGAAGAAGCTCTGGCCGGCAGCAATGTCTGCTGGCTGTAAAGACGAAAAAGCCGGAGTCCGCGATTCATTCTCAGCAGAGGTGAAAACTCTGGGTACAATCAGGCACAAGAACATTGTTAGGTTCTTGGGTTGTTGTTGGAATCGGAGCACTAGATTGCTCATGTATGATTATATGCCAAATGGGAGCTTGGGGAGTCTCTTGCACGAGAGAAATGGGAATCCTTTGGAGTGGGAATTGAGGTACCAAATTCTCTTGGGGGCAGCACAGGGGCTTGCTTATTTGCACCACGACTGTGTCCCACCGATTGTTCACAGGGACATCAAGGCCAATAACATCCTCATTGGTCTCGAATTTGAGCCCTACATCGCAGACTTTGGCCTGGCCAAGCTGGTTGAGGACGGTGATTTTGGTCGGTCCTCCAATACAGTTGCAGGCTCCTATGGATATATAGCCCCCGGTATATAAGCACTCTCTTCTTGCTATTACACAATAGTTCAGCAAAGTTGATACTAATTTTTCCCACTCTTTTAACTCTCTGCAGAATATGGCTACATGATGAAGATCACCGAGAAGAGCGATGTTTATAGTTATGGCGTGGTGGTGTTGGAAGTGTTAACAGGGAAGCAGCCGATCGATCCGACGGTACCAGATGGTCTTCATTTGGTGGATTGGGTGAGGCGGAAGAGGGGAGGAATTGAAGTCCTCGATCCAACGTTACTGTCTCGACTACCCGAATCGGGGATTGAAGAGATGAGGCAAGCTCTGGGGATTGCATTGCTGTGTGTTAATTCTTCTCCCGACGAAAGGCCTACTATGAAAGATGTGGCGGCGATGCTCAAAGAGATCAAGCACGAGAGAGAGGAGTTTGCGAAGGTTGATATGCTCCTTGGCAAGGGCTCTTCGGATAGCAAAAATGCTGAGGAATCTAGGAACTCTGGTGGTGGAGTTCCTCCTGCGACTTCATCGTCGACAAAGGCAATGCAGATTAGTTTGTACCCGAAGAGCAATAACACAAGTTTCTCTGCTTCCTCATTGCTTTACTCATCTTCCTGATCGATCTTAATGCCAAGGTGGGTTAATCCCAAGTGATGTATTGATCACATTGACAAGGTCTTAATCGCATATGAATTTGGAGAATTTAAGTTTGTCATTTTATAGTTAGTTCCTTCCAGTTTCAATTTTTTTTTTTTTTTTTTTTCTTTTAGTTTGGTGTAAAAAAGAAAAAGGGTAGATATAACCCTGGATAAAGAAGAAAGTTGTGTGGGCTGATGTTCAGTATAAAATATGGTAATTTCTTCTTAACATGAATCTAAAATGAATGGAGGAAGGCAATTTATGAAACTGAATTGAACTACTTTCTCATGTAAGTTGTATTAAATATACTGAGGGCAGGGATGGTGCCCTACCCATACTAGCATTCAATTATAGTAAAAATTACCCGTACTGCTACCCAATAGGTAATTTAAACCAATTTTTCCATCCCTAATCTCCATGGGTACTCAAACAAACATTATCTTCAAAATATGAATTCTATTAAACAAAAATTTAATATATGATATATATACATATTCACACTCTTTCTCACCAAATGTCTTGTACATCAATAACAAAAAAATAAAAAAATAAAAAAATATTTTGTATCTAGTAATAAATGTGAGATTTCCGTAAGAAAACGACCAAACTGGATAGATAAGCATTGCCTACTAATTCTAACCTTATTCCAATGAATATTTTATTTATTATTAATATTAAAAATATTCATCTTTATTTGATTGAAATGCACAAAATTGCCATCCTTAATTAAGCGTGAAGAATAAAGTTGAGGTTTTTTTTGACCAAATCTTACTTACTCACTTCACAGAGGAGAGAACAATGGCAGAAAGGAAAGCCAGCATGTGCAAAATTGGCCTTTTGTTGCATCTGTTGACGACATCTCTCTGATTTTCCTCTCGGTCTGTAGGTTCAACTCACAGCTTACGAACAAAGAAAGCAGAAGGCCCACCCACCACTAGAAAAAAAGTTGTGAAGTATCATGTGTTTTAGGTAAGGCAATCAAAATGGGATGTTGTGTTTTTGTGAGGCATAACAGAATAGAGTTTGTCTTATATATATGATGTGACAGGTTAAGGTTTGGATTGTTTATTCCCCTGCCCAATTTATTTATTTATTTATTTCACTTCGAATCAAAATGATCCCATTCTTATTTTATGCTGAAAGGTCATGGTCATTAGTTATCAGTGACTTAAAATCATATTTTGAGATCGTAAATAATTTAGGGGTGTTTGGCTTGTAAAAAAAAAAAAGAAGAGAGTAAATAAAAATTTAGTGAAAAAAGTGATTATTGATAAAATTTAATTAAAAAATTAAAATTAAAAAAAGTAGATAAAAGTTAAAATTTTTTTTGATAAATAAAACACATTAACTTGGTATAATTTACGAGCCGTTTGGCTTACAAAAAGTGAAAATTTTAGTAGTTTTTATTTTGTTACTATCACGTGTCACTTTTAAATAAAAAATTGTATTTGATAAAAATTTGTAGAGTTAAAAAATTTAGAAAAAATTAATAATAATTAGAGAAAATTGATAAAAATTGAAAATATATTTGATAAATTTTAGTGAAGAAAATTAAAAAAATTTTAAAAAAGTTGGTAAAAGTTGATATTTGGTAAAAAATTTGTAAAAGTTTATGAGCGCCAAATGATCCCTTACTTTTGAGGCAAATGTTTTTGCCGCATTTTTTTTTTTTTTAATTCATTTAGGGTGTCTAGAGTAAAAATTTAGTAAGAAAAAAATAATTGAAGAAAAATTAAAAGTAGAAAGATAAGAAAAGAGAAATGAATATAAAATCTCAAATATATGTTCTTAAATAAGAGGCACGCTAGGGTCACCGCTTAGGGTGATTTCGCACCCATCCTGCACAGGCACAGGTTTTTTTTTTTTTTTTTTTTTTTTTTTTTTTTTTTTATATATTGTGAATCCCACTGCGGTAGGCAGCGGGACGCTGCGTGTGAGATCTCATCGCGGGAGACGTAGAATTTTTGCTTAAATAAATAGATTTAAAAATATAATAAAATAAAAGACATTCATTAATTAATTTTTTTTTTAATTTTATGATTTTTAATTTTTTAATTCTATGCATTTATCTTTTCGTTTTTTTTTATGATAAATCAAACATAAAAAATGATTTTGAATCTCTATATATTTTTTTCTTTTCTCTTTGATAAATTTTTAAATTAAACACAGTCCTAAAGTAATGCACAGTTATCAAAATACAAGTTAGTATTTTACTTTCGTAATAATAAAAATTGTACAGACAATATCAATTATCTTTACTTGATTTGCATTGTGGGCTAGTAATTATTTTTTTCCGTGTTATAAGTCATGTAAGAAGGAAAAAATTAATATTAGTTAAGGGGAGTAACAAAGGCACAATCTTATGCTTAATTGGGATATTAGAAAAAGGGTTTCGATTAATTCCATCTTGATAAACCCCCATGAAAAAAGGATTTACGTTTGAAAAAGGAATATAATACCCACTAAAATTTGTATTTTACGAATTTGAAATATAGAGATTCCGTACTTTTTATTTAAGAATAGTTGTCTAAAATTTAGACTTATTAGTTCAAATATGAATTTTATCAATTATTTGAATGATTTAACACTATGTATTATATTTAAAATTATTATAAAATATTTCACGGACATCCTACCAATTTACATTCCTAAACTTAATTTTGTGTAGAATCAAGTTTCGGGTTTTAATTTTTCGGTCAATTAAAATAGAGTTTTCGGTCTTTTTTTTTTTTTTTTTTTTAAATTTCCGTTACACTATCTAAAACATATTTAATATTTATATGTGCTTTAACCCTAATCCGGTGTTATTCAAGATAAAAAAAAAAAAGAAGAAGTTATTACAAAGCTATATAATTGAAATACACACAACAAAACATTCTAGCAAATGATGTGACATTGTTTTAAAATAAAAATTTCATAAAAATATAGTACATTCACGAAATTACTACCGTTACGTCATTATAATTGAATTTTCTTGTTAAAATCTTTAGTAAAATAGCAATTTTCTTGGGTATTAGAGTCAATTTTTTATATTTTTAAACTTATTTTCATCTTATATATTTTTTATTAAATTCATATTCGTTTTAAAAAATAATAAAAAAACTAATTTTCGGTTCTTTTAGCTTTCGTATATGAGGACGTAAATTTTTTTATTTTTTTTCAATAAATGTAATTACACGTCTGAAAATTATATTTTAAAAAAAATTAAATTTTTAATAAAAAATTATATATCACAAAAAATTTTGAAGAATTAAAAAATTAATTTTGGTATCCAACGCAAGTCATACGTGCCCTTTTAGCCAAAGCCAAGTCCATTGGTCTGAGTAGAAGGGATTCAGTATTACTTAAGTAAGGTCTCGAGTTCAAGTCTTGTGAATGTAAAAAATTTTTGTTGGGAGAGCTCCCCTTCATACGAGGACATCTCTTATACTAGCTCCTCGAAAAAAGAAAAAAAAAAAAAAAGAAAGAGCTAGACGGCTAGAATTAAATATAAAAGTTACAAAATCAAAGTGGTCAAACCACAAACTGCAGCACCATTCAATTATTTGTGGGAAATTGCACCATTCAATTTAATTCGAAGCCTTTCCTGAGGATGGATGGGGATTACCGGACAAAGAACCTCACCATCAGGAGATTCACAAAAGTACTCATCCGAAGGTGAAGTCTGAAAGATATCACATGTAGTACTTTCTCTCCTCTGTTGAGAGAGAGAGAGAGAGAGAGAGAAGACCCACAAGAAATTAGGTTGCAAGCATGCATGGGGTGGCTCATGGCTGTATATAATGTAGTCCCGTTGTCTCTATCTTAAACCTTTTATCTCATTCCCTGCCCCCTGGTTGGTTTTCACTTTTCGGAATATATCAAAGAAATTGATTCTCTCATTCAGTGTTCCTTTCCAAGACCATCTACATCAACGCTGGTTGGTTCAGGCCAGAGCTTTTGGGTAGACCAACATATAAAATACATATCGAAATTTCATGTTATGAATTTCAAGCAATTCAAAATGCACAGTTAACATATATTCCAGTTATAATCTTTCATTTGGACAATTTTCAGATTGATTCCAACTTAAAATAGAACTCTGAATTAACTTAAAAAATTTGAAAATTTTGCTGCTCGCTGGAATGAGATTGTCAGCGAGCTTCGAAATTAATGAGATTTTGCAGCTCATGCAATGTATGCATTTGAGGCGGTAAACCCAAAGAATTTACAATATCTACACACTTATTGGTGCAAAATAAGTGTAAAAAATACATAAACACGTGGTAACTTCTCAAATACTATTATATCGGTTCAAATTAGTATTGATTTTTAACATTCCGACCACAACAAGTGAGTTTCACAAGCAAAAAGAGTAAATATAAGTTATTCCAAATCATTAATAACGTTGAGTGACGAATTTGATTCATTTACCGTTACTTTTCTCATATATTTATAACTTATTGACTAAATAAGTTTGTCACTGCACAAGAGACAAATATTATGACAAACATAATGTAATATTTGAATATTTCTTATTGTTAAATCGCACATATTTTTCCTAGTCTCCACCACACACAGTAAATGTTAAGTGACGAGAAATAAATACAAATTGAGTTACTTTATACGCATATATATACAGGGATTACAATAATATTACTTTTTTCATTATTTTTCTGATTTTTTAATCATTCTATCTTACTATAAATACAACACTTATTATAAATATAAATATAATATTTCAAGCAGAAATCAAATATTCTCACTATTATTAACTGAAACTCTGTCATTTTTTTTTTTACTTATACTCAAGCCATTTTTGATTTTATCATTGAAGAGATTTTGGTTAGGAACCTCTCCGACCACTTTCGTTGACATCTTTTTATCTTTCAAGTTTGAATATTTCTTATTTAGTTGACCTGATGACAATGTATGATGATAATTTTTATTACCGCACAACACTAGTATTCTAAATTCCATTGGTGATCAAAACGACAGTTAAAAAAAAAAAAAAAAAAAAAAAAGAAAAGAAAAAACCAAGACATTAATACCACTATTATGGTTCCTTTCACAGGCAAGGAGAAAATTTCACAACATTCAAAGCAAAAAGGGAGAACACAGATAACGCTTTGAAAGGGCAACAGAAGGCAGAGGATATAGAAAGCCAAACTAAAAAAATAAATATCAGTTTTCACAATGTTCATCATGATCTAGCTTAATTAATTAATTACTCGCTAACTTTTTCCTTGATCTTTGAAGAAACTGCCTTGGCAGCTTCTAATGCAGCCTTGACTGTGCCCTCTGGTGCGCCCGTTACTTTTTCTGCAGCTCCTGCTACCGAGTCAGTAATGTCTTTCGTCATATTAGTCACCTGAGCTCCATACGACAACACCAAGATTCAATTACCAGTTTACAAATGGTCACTATATATATATATTATATATACATACATACATAAATAACAATACCTATTTATATGAAGAATTTACTAAAATTACACGTCGAAATAACAAGCCATCGGGGTGCATGCATGTGTATGCGTCAAAAGCTTGAACGGTAGTAGGTACATCAGGAGCCTATGGACGATATATAGTATAGAGGTTGGAGTTCCCTTCTTGCACTTCTAATCAACAAGCTTTCTAAACATGTAAAACTTGTTATCAGTGCATGGTTTTCCTCTCAGACAAATCTTCAAGCTTATTCCAAAGTACACTAACCGACATCTCATTCTCTAGGTGGTGGTGTACATTAGCGTACAACCGTTGTCGAATGATCTCGACACATCTTAATTTGGCTCAACAGTTTCCACGTCTTCTAGGTCATTTCTTTAGGTTTGGCCCCTTCACCTTTTATGACAGCATGTGATTCCTTACGATAAACTAACACTTTCTCTTTCCATGTTCTCCAATTAGAACCTTTCAGGCTCCCTGTTCTACTTGTATTCGATCACTTCCATTATTCATTAAGAAATTTTATCAAACATCTTGTATACATTAACCTTGGGTCTACCACCACTTGTTGGGAAGGTCTCTCTTACCCACCTAAGCAAACAATAACAACTAACAACAATGGAAGCAACAAAATCAAACCTTCAAGAATATAGAGACACCAATATTTACGTGAACAATCCATTCAAAAGTTCAAATGAATTAGGAAAAACCATCGAGTACTACTAATAGAATCCACTAGTATCAATGAAGTGTAGCAATTGCAAGAGGCTTACCACACCCTGCTCTCCAAGGACACAAAAAAACCTCTAAAAGTAAAATACCGTTGTACGGAATTTCAATTCACTCTCATGTTACATACAAGTGAAAATAACAAGATAAACGATGAAAGAAAAAAAAAAATCACAATGAGAAACACAATAATTCTATGGATCGACAATATGATTACATCAATATGTATAATTGAATAATTTAATTTGTATTATGAACTCCCAACACTGGAGTAAGAAATTAGAAGGAGATAAAATAACCTTATAGAAATCCTTCCCACTTTGTCTCTCAACCTTCATTTTTGAAAACACAAATAGTATGAATACACATTATGTCTCATGTACATAGTAACAAGAAACTTGATAAAAAATGGATTTTAAAATAGTCTCAAAAATCTAATATCACGCTGCTCGATAAGACAAACTTCCTTATGAGCACCGGTACCCGTAGCACTGTACCAATGTATTATTTCTATAAAAGCTAGCAACATTTCCAATGAGAACTCTATTATGATGCTATATTCTCTCTAATACCCAATGACATCCGATGACCGTACAACAAGCCACAGCTTCCTCTGTCTCTGTACATTTCTGAGCTTTTGCCAGTGAGTCTCACTAGCTCCCGCCAAGCTTGCCCCTTAAACGGGCAGATATTTTTACTTCACTCATTTCACTGTACTGCTTAAGTATATGCACCTTATTAGTGCTCAAATTTAACGAATATAACTTCAATAAATATATTAATAACCTTCCAACTTATAATATTGGAGGGAAGGACCCTCTAAAAGAGACTCCAAAGGCATTGGAACAAGATTGCCTTTGAAGATGGAGACTGAAGGAGAACCTTGTGTCATGACTCCTAAAAGCATACCCCAGCCTCGAGAAGAAAAATTCTAATTTGTTTTCTCTACATCTTGAAACATATACTTGTGTATATACTAGCGTTAACCCGTGCGATACACGGGATTATATAATAAATTTTTATTGATAAAAATAAACTTTTAAAGTA
>JAVXUM010000046.1:19946267-19961147 GCA_035590655.1 Pouteria glomerata
AACGCCCCCCCCCCCCCCCAAAAAAAAAAACCAACAAATAACAATAAAAATAAAGGAACAATAAATTTTTTTTTTTTTTTGACATTAAGCATAATGTACTTTACTCTATTTGAATTCAAATGATAGACATACAAGTGTTCAATGAGATTTCTAACCTTCTAATAGCAGACCAACAGAGAAAAACAATGTAAGAAGCCATAATCCCCGAAGATAGAAGGCCTCTATTCACCTGCTCTAACCATATAAAAGATATTAGTTAGATGTCTCATAGAGTAGTAAAAAATTCTTAGCCACTTTCACATTGTAAAATTAGACAGATTGATGCTAGTACTGTTAACGAACTGAATTTTACATGATTGGTGAACTCCTAAAGCATAGAAGCGAAATTCAATGTCCTAATTAAAACTCATTAAAAATGGAAAAGTAGATTGTGATGGTAGTTCAGTATCTATGCAAACTTTCAGCATCTGACCAAGGAAAATTATTTTATGCTATAAAAAATTACCAAAATGATGTGGCAACAGGGTTTTTGCAATTAAAGTGCATTTCAATGGGTGTTTTAATTTAAAGGGTGTTTGTTTTGCTGAAAAACTCTGAAAATCTCTAAAAATTTTTACTTTTTATCTCACTGCACGTATTACAAACCCACAAATTATCACTTTTTATCTCACTTTTTATCATACCAAACACCCTCTTAAAGTGATGAACTCTCAAGTCTTCAAGTTTTTTTTGGCACTTTAGCATTGCTCTATGACTAATTTAAAAGTGTATGATTAGGCGAATTCGACAGTGTTTATGTGCACACACTCCTTTGCATTATAATCTAAGCAATGTTACACTAACAGAAAAGATAACCAGAAATATCAACCAGAATGATGTGGAGGGATTGTGGATCTATCAGTTAGAAATTTTTAACCCCTTTAAGTGTTCTACAATTACAAGATTCCCGTTGACACATCATTTTGATTTAAAATTCTGGTATAATTCTTTGGTAGAATATTTTTTCCCTTATAATCTTGACGAAAGATGATTATGTAATTAACTTGCTTGAAAAACATACCTTTGGGTGTAAGGAAATGACCATCATCACTACAAGCAAAATTGCAGTCCATGTTATGAAAAATATGTTGAGAGTGCATGAGGGTCTGGGGGTATAGAGTGAATACATCACCCCAATTCCACACACTGAGGCAATGTAAAATATTGTTGAAGTAAATAACCCGAGGAAGCAGCTGTGAACAGTGACAAAATAAAATGTCAGCAATTTCATACTAGAAAAAAACTATGAGAAATATAAATTGATTTAATTATGATTATAGGATAGGAAGCTCATTAAGACATTTTTAAGTTCAATGACTTTACTAATATGTGCATTGTACAAGTGTAATTATTACTGAGAGACAGAGAGAGAGAACTCAGGCCTTGGAGTGATAATTCAGGTAAAGCTCAGGGGAACAAAGTGAAATTTGCCATTCCCAAAAGCTGATGTTCTTAACTGAGCATTTAAGTGATATTTTCAATTTTTTTTTTTCTCAAACATAAGATGCAGTAATATCATAAGTGGCAATGCATCTATGATGATAGACTGGAGTAGATAAGAACCTCGAACCTTTGTTTCCTATCCTCATTTGGCAGCCAGTAATTATTCCACCATGTTATAAACTCAATAACACTAACGAGTTGGAGAACAAGAAAAACTCTGCACCATTTAGAGTAAAAACTATCAATAGATTTTTCATTAAATATAACCTCAATGAGCTTAAAAGCTTTTATACTCAAGGAAGAAGAAAATACGGCAAAGCAAATTTCAATTTGACCCCCGAGCTTTACTGAAATTCCACTTTAGGGGCTGAGTTTTTATTTTTTTAGTAACAATAAAGCACATAAGCTTTTAATTAGTTGTAATGTCACCCCTCAATCACCATTGCGCCTCCTAAAAGTTGGACAGTTAACGATGGAAGTGAAGGGGCAAAATAGTCAATAAAGGAGGAGATTGTAATTAATTAAAAGTTTAGAGCCTTAATTGCTAAAAAGAAAAAAAAGAAAGAAAAGGAAAAAAACGTCTTAAAGTGAAATTTCGGATAAAGCTCAAAAGTATAAAGCAAAATTTACCCAAGAAAATATGTTGAACTATTCATGGATACAATTTAAGGTTGAAGCAATTTAAGTAAAAGGATCCAAAGATTACCCTGCACCTACACGAGCAAGCTCACCTGCAAGATCACAAAATAATATGAAAAAAAGAAAAAAAAATTCATTTTTATCACGACAAACAAATCAGGAGAAATGGTACACTAACTTACCATATATTTGAATAAAATCTGAGGGGATAAAGAATGGAATGGTAAGTGAGACAATCAAATAAATGAACTTCAAAAGCCACCATCTCGAATGCCATGTGTTGCGAGTTTCATACAACTTGCTTGTGTTACTTGTTGTAAGAAACATGGTAAAGAAGAATATCTGAACTCGATGTTAAGGATGCTAGCAATAGTCAAAAGGGCGAAATAAATTTATGATAAATTAACAAAGTGTGCAATTCCATGAATCATCAGAACTTTATACCAAACGTTTTTCTTCTGTTATTTTCCTTTTAACCAAACAAGAATGCAATGCTTTAAGAACTAGCACCAGGGTAAAATGCCTAAAACTAAACTGCAATTGTCATGCAAAACAATCGGCAAATTCTCCTTAAATTTCCAATTTACACTATCTGAGTCTGTTTTAAATTATAAAGAACACATTCAATAATTGTTCACAACGAAAACAAAACTCACTACGATACTAGCAAAAAATAAAAAAGGATACAAAACATCCCAAACTCACATGAAGAACTCCCATTGTATGAAGACAATCGTGTCCCCCAATTCCACAAGCTTTTATATCTGCAAAAGAAAGCCAGGAACAAAAATGCAAAGAATAGAACAGCTCATCAGATTAAGGCTTATTCTCCCAAGCCCCATTTCAGGGACAAGAAATTAAGTGGAATTTAGCTAATTTTTATGCTATGTCTGGTTGTCCATATGTTTTAGGAACCACAATAGGAATTTCCTAGTTAATAAGAATTCCCATATTTGGTTGATATTTGACCAAAGAATCATAGTGTTTCTATTTCCCAATTTCCAGACTACAAGGTTCCAGGTATTTGAAAATTCTGCAACTGGCAAAACCATTTATAAGACGTGAATTGACAAACTTTCCCCTATTATTTAGATGTCATTCTAAAAAAAAATAAATAAATAAAAATAAAGATAAAAAATGTTCTCAATCTGTTTCCAAATGTATTCACACACACTAAACAACAGAGTTCCCATTCTGATTTCTTGAGGTAACAAACGTTGGAATTCTGTTACCATTCCTGTTTTCTGTTCCGATTCTCGTTCTCATTCTTAGTGGCAACCAGGCTTAACATTATAATGCAATTCCTAGAATTAAAATGGGGGAGGGAGAGGCAAATGGCAACCAAGATGAAATCACATTTTGATTATATTTTAAAATAAGAACAAACCCTCCAAATGAAAATGCAATTACGCTTTGGAGCAGAAAATCCTTTTTAACTTACAATGGAGCTGAGGAGAAACCTTTTGTGCATAATCTCGAACACACCAAGCAACAAGGTTTGCAAACAGAAAGATAATCCCATACGAATAACGGGCTCGTAAAGATCTCTTCCTCTGCACTGAGAATTGGACAACCTTATGTTCTGAAGTCCCAGGTAATGCTTCCAATGGAACAACCTCAGAATTAACCCCAACTGCTTGTGCAGGCTCACCCATAAAGCCAATGAGCTGATAAAAAGGAAAACAGGAAAAAGAAAAAGTTACTGCATTCTCAATAGAGAAAACAGAACTAGCGAGGTTCCTCTAAATAAGTAGTTTACGAGTTAAATATTTTTGATCAAGCAATGGACAGTAATTCACACGATTATAAGGAAATCGGTGAAGTAATTTGACTGACAATGTGATTTAGAGAAATTTTTTAAGTTTTAACCAAAATGAAGAGTCTCCAATCGAGCTTTTTGGGTTTTCTGCACCTACCCACCAACCAAAATTGAAGTTTATCCACAAAATAAGAAACTATAAGATTTCAAAATGACATCAGGTACAAGCAAGAATTAGTCACCAATTAGCTACATGCATTCACACCTTCATGATCAAAGAAGAAGAAGTTCATATATTTTCTATGATTGAATATATACGTCCATTTGTGTATACATAACATATGAAAGGAAAAATAGATCTTCCAAGTCGTAGCAAGAAAGCACTGCTTTCAAAGTTAAAAAGAAAAATTATCATTTGTCACAAAATGATGGTGAAAATGAAATAATATTCGTGGAGAGAACCTCAAGTACCATGAGAAGAGTAAAGTGCATTCAGAATAACAAGAGTGGTGTTAGTGGAAGAGCAAATACTCAAAGAGCGACCGAAGAGAAAACTAACATTAATTTGCTTCTTGCTTGTTTTAGTATCAGGGCCTAGGCTGAGACTTCACAACACTCCTGAGCGAAGAGAGAGTGAGCTGGAGCGGGAGGAGCTCCTATTCTTCAAGCCTTCGAGGCTCCAGCCAAAATGGCTTTAATATTATGTCGCATTCTTTTTTACCTAGTAATGAACAATTATTGAATGAGTGGAATCTCTTTAGTCTTATGTTAACCAAAATTCACCGAAACCCATTAGTTATTATCAATTTTTTTTTCAAATTTTTTTAATTAAATTTCACTGTATACCATTTTTATATTACTTTTAGTATCTTTTACTATCTAAACACTACCAAAATTTACTTTTAATTTATTGACTAAAATTTATTTTTTTATATTTTTATATATATCTTAAAAAGAGTCACTATTTTTAACTTTTTTTTAAAAAAAAACAGTTTATAATGTGCTATTGTAATTTATTTTACAAATAAACTGAAAACGTAAAACCAAAGACAGAACTAGAAATTTTTTTCACCCGCATCTATAGAATGAGAATTAAATTGTTTTTTGAAAAGGGAATTCACTTAAATGATTTTTTTTGGTCCATTTGAATGCTTCTGTATCAGAATTTTTTAAAAATTGTTGAAAAATTTTTTAGATTTGTAAAAAAATTATTAAAATTTATGAAACTGTTATCAAGATTAATAAAAATTTGTTGAAACATGTATATATAAATATATATATATAAATTTATAAAAAGACAAAATGTATTAGAGAGTTTTAAAATTTTTAAGAGATTTTCAGAGATCTACCCAGATTACCAAACGAAGCCTCTATACAATTTTTATAAGTTAAAAAAATATGAATACAATACAAGATATTACTATGAAAAAGTCCAATTAGGTTATGAATATGACAATTTAAAAAAAAATAAAAATAAAAATTTGGTAAAAATATGATAAAAAATAATATATTTTTATTGGTTGTATAATTTTATAAAATATTTATAAAATTAATTTAATTACTCAATACATGATTGAATATATAAAACACAGTAAAATTATGGATAGAAGATTTTATAATTTAACACTCCAATTGAAAATATTTCTTTCTAAGAATTGATTTGATTTGATAAATAAAATTTTCTATTTGAAACACGTATTTGAATTTAAGAATTTAATTAAATTAATTTAAAAAATCCCAAATTTGATCATTTTAATAAGAAATAAAAAATATGATATATAAAAATAAATTTGTTCACTTACTCAGATAATTTAAAAAAAAAAAAAAATTATCATCAAATTCTATTATTTTATGTTAGATTTCAAATAATATAAAGATCAAAAAATTTAAATTACGAAATGAAATTGAATCAACTTATAAAATCTTATTATAATTTCAAACAAAAGAATTAATAAGAATTATCACCAAATAAAATTGAAGTCCATCAAATCTACTATTTTAAATACAAATAAAAGTTTTGCTTACTCCAATGTGGAATTGTATTTGGTGGGAGTTAAAAAATAAAATAATATAAACCCATCCACACATTATTATCAAAAGGTTCTCAACCCACTTCTTAATAAGAGATAACAAGGACACTCCCAAAGCGTGAAAGAAAGATAAATTTGTATTTCCCTCCTTTGTGCGTGACCACAAGGAACCACCCAAGAACAACGCGGTCCTACGAGTCGGAATGACAATCGTAGTTCTAGCCTAGGTTCTAATAAGCAGACAAACAAGGTGGAATATATATACTCTCTTACACTTCAATAATACATATGCTTTACTATTTCTTGAACGATTTCAAATTTGAACATCACATGGATAATCGACCACACTTCACCTTGTTAGTAGTCTTTTTTTCAAGCATTCGAAGAGAAAAGAGGTAAGAAAAACTATTTGAGATCGCTGAAGAAAGAACAATCGAGTATCAAATACATCAAAGTTTTGATTGACAACAATTGCTATTGTTTGGCTCAAATTTTTTAGCATCTAATTGGCATCTACGTGAAAATTTGAGTGACAATTCCACTTACTATTAATGGAGTATAGATGAGCAACAGAAGCACCAAAACCCCTTAGGGGAGCTACATCGATATTATAGTCCACAGCTCACATTATTGAGTAGGAGACATCTTTTCAAAATTAGATCAAAAGTGTATAATATATCACAAAGTAATAGAGGTGTAAAATATATTTCGCGCTCAAGGGCCAACAATAATGCTACTAGTCGAAGACTAGCACTATGAGATAGTACTAGAAAGAAATCAAGTTTTGAGCAGGAGTTCAAAACCTAGCACTTTGACTAATTCATAAGCTATACTATAATTTTGGATAAGAATAGCTTTGATGATTTTATTAAAGAAAAAATATTTATATTACATTTGAAAAAAAGGGAAATAAACAAAGATTAACGCATTTAGTTAACCTACCTTGTTAATATTAATTTTAATTCCAATAATCTAAAAATACAATTGGTAATTTTTGTTGTAACAAAAAAAAAAATATTAAGACACGTGACAACTTCTTAAGCTGGGCTAACCGACCAAGAATATATTCGATGTAATGCATCTCCAACCACACAAATTTGGCCCCACAAGTGAATAAGAATCAAAATGACAAATCTAGTTCAAATGTAATGATCTAATTCAATCAAGACCAAATGTCCCTATTTGGTTACTTATTGATCATATAGGTTGCAAGTTAACGTGACATTAAAACATACCTAATGTCCAAATAACACAACTAAAGCAGAGTTACGCTTTGCTCGCATTAAATGCCATGTCATAGGTATTTAATATAAAGCAATTCGTCACACGAATTGAGCAACCAAATTGAAAAATAAATGATTTCTCCAAACTAGGAATAATGTTATTTTATTAATATTTCCCTTACTATAAATACAACACTTAGCCACTAATTCAAGTACATTCTTTTTAGTTCACATAATTATCACGGCATTTTCTTGATTTCTCTAAGAAGTAACATTTTCTTGATTTCTCTAAGAAGTATTTACTGACTTAAGTATTAGAGGAGTTTTGGTCGAGAACCATTCTCGCCCATTCCTTCTAATGTCTATCATCTTGTAGGCTCACTTCTATTAATTCTAGCGGACGTGAAGAGCAATTTTGGTAATATTTTTTATTACCAAATAAATTCTTTTTTTAAAATTAAAACGTAACAGCTTCCAAAATATATAAGAATATGCTTCGATACTAAAGAAGATGGTGGCAAAGCAGAAGAAGACAAATTGGTGGAAGCCCCCTCCCTCAATGCACCTGACTGACGCTTTCATGTTGCTACTGCATGTTTCTAGAATGAGTGGGGTCCTCATTCCGCGTTTGGGGAAATTCTAGCTTGTTACCGTTGGAATAGGGGGGCGGTGCTGGAGGAGAGACTAGTTATTTATTTATTTATTAAAATTAATAATAATAATAATAATAATAATGAAGAATGTGTCCAAATGTTTAATAATAATTTTCTTAGAGTTGAATGAAGGGAAAACCATATCCAACAATCAAAGTCCCTCTGTATTCACCTGCCAAACAAAATCTTATTTTATTAGTACTACATATATTAATTTGAAATTTTGTTACTGCCAAATCTTCTCTCTCCTGGCTTCTTTTGTTTTCACTTCAATTATTTTTTTTATTTTGTTTTTAATTTATAATAATAGTGTATTGTTAGGTTTTAATGATTAAGTTTTGGTTTGTCCTCTTAGAGTGAGTCGGTGAATTTGTGAGGAGATTTTAGAATGCAAGTGGGAAAATGAATTTGGTAAAAGTTGGCAAGAATGAGAAGGGATTTCTCTCACCTCTCCTTCCACAAGATTTCAATAATTAACCTGAAATTTTTATTGCAAAAAAAAAAATATTAAATAAAAATAAATCGATATCACATTAGTGTTTAGTGCATTTTTTTTTTTTTTTGAATTTTTCTTAATATTTTATGATTTCAGTTTTACATGCTAAATATTAATTTATAATTTGCACCCTTAATATTTTGTTAAATTTTGTCTCAAGGCTTGATTTTCTAATTATAATAATAAAGAGTATAAAATTTTAATTTATTACAATATCAACTCTTTATTAGCAAATGTTCCGTAAAATAGTTACGTGGCAATATCTTTTAAATAAATAATGATATTTATAAATTGGATCTAAAAGGCGCCCCAATCATCTCCAGGAAATTAAAAATGCAAACTTTTAATAGTTGAAAGAATTAATTACATTAAAAACCTTCGACTAAGGTAGCTTTTAAAGTGGTAAAAAATTTGAGATAATTTTTTATGTTTAGTTTTTACTATTTCATACCACATTTTTTTGAAAAAAAAGTAATAAACTTTTTAAAATTTTTGTGATAAAAAATAAAAAATAATTTTTTATTTCATACCACATTTTTTTGAAAAAAAATAATAAACTTTTTAAAACTTTTGTGATAAAAAATAAAAAATAAAATCATAAAAATAATTTTTTAGATTCTTATGACAGAATAATCATAAAAATTATTAAATTTTTTAACTTTTACACAAAAAATTAGATAAAAAAACTGTTCATTCAACCATTTTTAATAGATCTATATCAAAATTATTAAAATTTATTAAAAAAATTTTAAAATTTATACAAAAATTATTGCAATTTGTGAAAAAAAATATTAAGATTTATCTTATAAAAATTTATTAAAATATGTAAATATATATAAAATTTATAAAAATTTCACAAAAAAAAAGATATACAAAATGTGTTAAAATTTTTTTATAATTTTTAATTTTTTAACACAAAATCTAAATCTAATTTTTACTTTAGCAGCCTTAACTATTAAAACTTGCACTTTGACCGCCCAAGCTACCAAAAATGAGCCAGTTAAGAATTTGTAAACTGATAGGTAATTGGATACGTATAGATTTAGTTACACAGGGACTTCCTCAGCTAAAAATAATTTTCACGTTATTCTCAGCGCTATAAAATCCTACAATTTGATATATAGTTATATATATGTGTGTGTGTGTGTGTGTGTGTGTGTGTGTGTGTGAAACATGCACGTTCTTTACCCTCCTAGCTGAATTTTAATTTCCCCCACTCCCACAAAATGAAATGAGGACAAAGTAGGATCTAAAAACAACAAATAAATCAAAACAACAAAATTTATCCACTGCCATTTGCGCAACAAAGAGAGTTAGTTGTTCAAGAGAATACAATAATGATCCACCCACACTTGGAACAAAAATCAAACCTTGCTTCTATCCTAAACCTACCTCCTCCAACCCAATAATCGCTCACTATGATTACATTTACCTCCCATTCACAAACGAACAACTGAACAGTAAAAGGAACAAAAAAAAAAAAAACAATGCTTGTCCCTTCCACCCAAGGCAAAATCACATTGGAATCATCCTAGAATTTGAAACCCAGGCTCTTTGACCGGAATGTTTATTTTCACGACTGGAAAACAATGTCAGGGGTTGGATCAGCTCACCTTTGAGGAGGATCTTCAATAATCCATGCCACCCATGCCGCCACCCATGCTGCCGCCCATTGCCGGAACATCCTTCTCATCCTTGGGAAGTTCAACCACAACTGATTCAGTAGTTGTCATCAGCGACGAGACACTGCAAAGAAGGTAACAAAAATTATACAACACATCAATTTCAAACCAAATCGTAGAAAACCAAATTAAGAGAGAGAGAAAAATTCTTCGGTTTTTTACCTTGCTGCATCAACCAATGCGGTTCTTATCACTTTCAGTGGGTCAATGATCCCGGCCTTGACCATATCTACATATTCACCTGCCCACAAAAAAAACGGAACTCAACAATTTTAGCACAAACTATGAATGATATTTGCAGTAGTTGCAGTGAATCAAGACAAAACATTGAAGAGCCAACAGACCTTTTGCTGCATCATAACCAAGATCCGGGTTTTCTTGCTCTAACAGTTTGGCAACAATAACAGCCCCCTCAACTCCAGCATTAGATGCTATAGTATGCACGGGTGTCTGCAATTGTAAGGACGAAATTACAAATTGGTTGGTGGACAAGCAAAGGCAATACAAAATCCAACATGTTTGGACACAGGTGGGCAAGCAAAGGCCATTGTAAGGGTATTTTTGATTGAGGATTTAATAAGGGAAATGGAAAGGGAAAAAAGGGAGAAAAAAAATAGGAGGAAAAAGGGGAAGAAAACATAACATTCCAAATACATATTCTGTGTACTAAAATAAAAAGAAAAAGAAAAATAGAAGACGTTGATCAATAAATTAATTTTCTAATTCAATTTTTTTTTAATTTCTCAAATCCCATAAAGTTTCCCAACCATTTTCTAATGCAAACGCATCCAGGAAGTAATTTTAAATCCCCTTCTCTTTCGTTTTCTCTTGATCCAAACACATCGTCAGTGCATTTTGTATATTCAGACCGGTTTTCCATCAATCAGAAAAGGAATTATGGAATCCCACAAATTAGCGAAAATATAAAAACAATCAGAGTTGAATACACTTTCAGGTTAGTATTAATAACAGTTATAAACAAAACATAGCAGACCTTCAGTGCATTCTGAATAACTTGAACACCAATCTTCTGGTCAAAGTTGGCTGTGGGCAGCTTATCCAACTCTTTTGATGCATAAAGAAGAGCAACACCACCACCTGTAGAAAGAGCCGTCAATCTTTTTATTCCACTTTTAGCAACCTAATAGATGCAGAAAACAGGCTGTAAAACAAAGTTACCTGGTACAATTCCTTCTTCTACTGCAGCCTTTGTGGCATTGAGAGCATCTGTTACTCTGTCTTTCTTCTCCCCAACTTCAGCTTCACTTGCTCCTCCAATCTGCCATGAAGCAAGCAAGTTCCATCATTTTTTATTTTGTTTTTTTATCAAGGTAATGTTTGGCATGCAATAAAAACATATATCCAAGAACAGCCTTAGAAATAATGAAATTGTGCATCTCACTCAAAGTACATAACATTATTTATGGTATATGGCACAAAAAGTTCCAAAAAGGTAGCGGTGCAGACCTTTAACACAGCGACACCACCAGAAAGCTTTGCTAACCTCTCCTGCAATTTCTCCTTGTCATAATCTGAAGTGCTCAATTCAATTGCTGACCGTATCTGTTATTAAAAATGAAGGTAGCATAGAGCTTAGATCTGAAGAAATTTCAATAGGCTCTTTTTGGCTGTTGCTTTTCAATTAATCACTGATCCAACAATCAGCACCAGTTCAAACAAAAATATAATGAAGGAAAAAAAATTGAAATCTAAGAAGGCGAAAAAGGGGCATCCGATTTTGAAGACACGAGCAACACATACCTGTTCACATCTTTCCTCTATGCCCTTCTTGTCACCGGCACCATCAAGAATAACTGTGTCATCCTTGGAGATTGTGACCTAAAAAAAATCACCATGTTAATTAAACAAGAATATATATACATATATATAAAGGTCATATTGAGCTTCCATTAACCAAAATCCATTCCCTAATTTAAGGATGTTTAATAAATTACTAAAGTTGCAAAAGATATTCTACAAGTATGTCAAATTTCTAAAGCTGACAACATCAGGTGGTACACTAGTGGTAGAGCTTAACCTTTTTGCATGAGCCAAGAATACCTAAATCCACATTCTCCAAATTCATACCAAGTTCTTCAGTTATAAGCTGCAAGACAAGACAGATGCATTGATTCGAGGAGTCATGCAATACATATTGCCCAGAAAGCATAACAAGGAAGATGAACCCACCTCGCCTCCTGTGAGAGTGGCAAGATCCTGCAAACCGGCCTTCCTGTTCTCTCCAAACCCAGGGGCTTTTATAGCACAAACCTATATAGATCCAAAATAGACATAATACACAAAAAAGGGAAAAACAATAAATGAGAATCTGATTAAACAAAAGCAACACTGGCAATATCCAACAAGATGGAGCAAACACCTTTATTCCAGCCCTAAGTTTATTCAGAATAAGGGTTGCCAGTGCATCACTTTCCACATCTTCTGCAACGATCAACAGGGGCCTTTGTCTCTGAATATAGACCACACAGTCTTGTCATTTAAAAAATGCATGGTAAGATATCCCCAAATCATTGACTGGCCAAAGAGCCGATTACCTTCAGTGCCAACTCTAATACTTTCACAATGGCATTTATACTTGAGATTTTCTTCTCATGAATTAGAATTAGAGGGTCATCTAATTCCTAAAATCAGAAATGAAAACCATCAGCCATAAGTAAAATAAATAAACTAGTGGGAGCTAATACGTCTTGATCAGAGTGTGTCATAAAGAGAAGTCTATGTGCTCATAACCAAAACCATACTGGAATGCAAGGACTTACACATTTCTGGTTTTTTTGGTTTGTGATGAAGTAAGGGGATATATAGCCCCTGTCCAATTTCATCCCCTCAACAACTTCCAATTCGTTAAACAATGTCTTACCATCCTGCAAGCATCTGTGTAATCAGGACCATGTCTAGAGGGTAAGACTTAAAAAGGAAAAAGCCCAAACAGCACAAATATACAGGCCAAAGAATGTTATAACAAGATCATATGTGGTAAATTAACATGACATAAGCAACATGTCAAGAAAACATACAGCGATTGTGATGACTCCCTCCTTGCCAACTTTCTCCATGGCCTTTGCTATAAGCTCACCAACTTCTCTCTCCCCATTTGCTGATATCGTCCCAACCTACATAGTGCATTTATAACAGTGACCTTGCAAATCAGAATTTTAACTACTTGCTTCTTAATAGTTTCTTTAGAAATTATGCTTCTTAGCAGTGTGTTAATAAAAGAAAAAATTAATTTAAATCTAGATATAAACCTGCGCTATTTCTTCTGATGTGCTAATCATCCGTGCCCTGCTCTTCAAGTTCGTCACCACAGTATCAACTGCCATAGTGATCCCTCGTCTGAGATCCATTGCATTCATTCCAGCTGCAACTGATTTGCAGCCCTCAGTAAATATTGCTTGGGTAAGGACTGTAGCACATGTGGTACCTGAGAGCACCATGATATATTATGTCAGTGACAGAACAAGGAAAACTTTCAGTAAAAAGAAAATGATTGGAAAATAAAAATAAAAATACAATTACTCTCACTTCCCCCCTACAAAAGCTTCAAAAATTTTACATATCATACAGCATTGGCATCAAAAAATTATCTGTAGGCCTGAAAAAGATTGCATTTAATGTTCCTTTCCCGTAAAAGATGGTAAAATATTAGTACAATTTGTCCCCATCTAAGAAGAACGGATAACGGTACATGATGCATGCACAATTTTGGCAATTTTGGAGGAATGGGGGAAAGGACATAAGAGGGTTACGACAAAAAATTACAATTATGTTTTTATACATTTTTATTAGATATATATATGTCTGTATAAAATACACAAAAGTAATTCAATAATTCAACATATATTTTATTGCACAAAACATAGCAAAATATGAGGTAGAAGATATTATGATTTTAGAGATTTCCAATTTTCCACTACTCAAATTTAGACTTGTCTTAATTATATTTTTAAAGTGTCCATACATTAAAAAAACAACTACTTCCCTTTCTTGGTGCTTGCTTCCCATAAAAGCTTAAAAAATTTTACGTCTCATATAACATCGACATCAAAAAATTACAGCTATGCCTTTTACATCTCATATAACATCGACATCAAAAAAATTACAGCTATGCCTGAAAAAGATTGCACTTAATGTTTCTTTCCAGTAAAAGATGGTAAAATATGAGTATGATTTGCCCCCATCTAAAAAGAATGGATAAAAATACAGGATACACACAATTTCAACAATTTTGGAAGAGTGGGGATAAGGACATGAGAGGGATACGACAAAAATTATAATTGCTGCTATATATTTTTATTAGATATATATGTTTGTATAAAATACAAAAAAGTAATTCAATAATTCAATACATAGTTTAAAGCACAAAACATAACAAAATATGAGATAGAAGATATTACGATTTAAGATATTTCCACTACTCAAATCTAGACTTATCTTAATTAAATTTTTAAAGTGAGGGTGTTAGAAGACTTGGAGGGATCTAGCCTTCTAGGAATTACACTAACTACTAACTATGGTGGAGTCACTGGAGTCTAGCAAAAGAATAAGAAACAAGGCAATCTAGAGAGAGAGAGAGAGAGAGAGAGAGAGGGTAGTAATGGTGGTGAGTGATGAATGATGGATGCTAGACTCTCCAAGCTAAGAGGGAACATTTTTTGGCGAGAGTCAAAGCCTTATATCCGTTAGAAGGATATTCAGCCTTAACTTGGTGCATAGGACAAAGATCACCCGCCAAGAATCTCTCTTTAGATTGGTAGCCACCAATCTGCTAAACCCCAATAATCCTGCATGCTATTATGTTTGCTAGAGAAAACCCCGGACCGTCTTCCTAATCCGGGAGAAATGAATGTTTCACGGGAACTTTTGCCAAGAGGATAACACCATGGAACTTTACG
>JAVXUM010000046.1:19964732-19976457 GCA_035590655.1 Pouteria glomerata
TCCGGGATCCACGCTCACGTGGACGGCACACAGCACTCGGGCGCCGCAGCCACCCGACCCGTCACGGTTTTGGTTTGACGAGGGCAACCCCAGTCCCCCCCAAAACGCATCGCACTAGGGAGAGGTTTCCCCAACGAACCACGCCTAATAAGGGTGAGAAAATCTCTCCCTAGTGCGACGCATTTTGGGGGGACATCGAAGTTGCCCTTGCTAAACCAAAATCGTGACGGGTTGGGTGGCTGCGGCGCCCGAGTGCTGTGTGCCGTCCATGTGAGCATGGATCTCAGAAGCGGACAATATCGTACTAGCGGTATGGGTCGTTGGGGAAACCTCTCCCTAGTGCGACGCATTTTGGGGGGCACCGGGGTTGCTCTCGCTAAACCAAAACCGTGACGGGTTGGGTGGCTGTGCCACCCGGGTGTTGTGTGCCGTCCACGTGAGCGTGGATCCCGGAAGCGAACAATATTGTACTAGCGGTATGGGTCCCGAGCTGCTACAATGGTATCAGAGTTAGTGTCGGATCGATGTACCAACAGGGACGCTGGGCCCTAAAGGGGGTGGATTGTGAGATCCCACATCGGTTAGGGAAGAGAACAAACCACGCCTAATAAGGGTGGGAAAACCTCTCCCTAGTGCAACGCGTTTCCTAAGAGGTGGAGAATATCCCGAATCGGACAAAGCCGTGAGGGGCCGAGTGAGCCCAAAGCGGACAATATCGGGATGAGGGGGTTGGCTGCGGCACCCCAACTCTAGCGACGCGTTTTGGGGGGCACTGGGGTTGCCTTCACCAAACTAAAACCGTGACGAGTCGAGTGGTTACGGCGCCCGAGTGCAGTGTGCTGTCCACATGAGCGTGGATCCCGGAAGCGGACAATATCGTACTAGTGGTATGGCTCCCGGGCTGCTACAATGATATCAGAGCCGGTGCTGGATCGGTGTGCCAGCGGAGATGCTCGGCCTCCAAGGGGGTGGATTGTGGGATCCCACATCGGTTGAGGAGGAGAACAAATTACGCCTAATAAGGTTGGGGAAACCTCTCCCCAGTGCGACGTGTTTTTGGGGGGCACCGAGATTGCCCTCGCCAAACCAAAACCGTGACGGGTCGGGTGGCTGCGGTACCCGGGTGCTGTGTGCCGTCCATGTGAGCATGGATCCCGGAAACGGACAATATCGTACTAGCAGTATGGGTCCCGAACTGTTACATTAATTAAATATATTTTTATATTAAATTAGTCAATTAAATATATTTTTATATTAAATTAGTGAATTTAATATAATAAAATATTTATTTTTAATAAAAATTAATTTTAATAAAGTATATTAATAAATAACATAATTTAATAACAAATTATTATTTTATTTAGTAAAATTAATTTAATTAATAAAATATTATAATTTAAACAATCATTGTAAGTTGTAATTATTACTTATTGCAAATTTTTTATTTAATAAAATAAATAATTTTAATAATAAATTGTTTTAATATATTATTGGAGAAAGAAAAATTACATAACTTCTCTAATATAGGTCTTTCCCTCCGTATCCTCCATTAACTCTATAGACAACACCACATAAGAATTGATACTAGAGGTTCAATCAACAGCAGCCGGTCGAAAGTTCTCTCACGCCTAAGTTAATGTTAGGTTACATTAGAAGAAAAGAAAAACCCAAAAACAAAAGAGATTGAGAAAGAGCCCTACCTTTGAAACATACCTCTTTCTCTTTTATGACTTAGTCTCTCGTACCTTTTTTGTCAAATAGCGGGAAGTGGGAAAGTAGAAAGTGGAGTTTTTTTTCTTCACAATCTTTGTAAACTTAGAGTTAATGGTTGCTATGGTTCGGGGTAGTCCTCGTACATATTTTTTTATCCTTCAATAATTATTTTCAATTTTAGTTTTACTAAAATAAATTATTTTAATATATAATTATTATCTAAAATAAATTTAGTTTAGTAAAATAATTATTTTAAATTTAGTAAATTAAATTATTATCATTAAAAATAATTTTAATTTAACAAAATATTTGAATAAAACAATTTATTTTAATACGATGTAACAAAAATATTCAAAATGTTAAGATTTACAAAATGTCTATAAGAAAAACAAAGAGTAAAAACATAATTTTCAGTTTAAACTTCATTTTTAGGTAAGAAAAGTAATTATAAAAATAAATAAAAAAATAACAAACATAGCTATTAGTAATGAGGTCTAAAAAATTAATTTTTTCTAAATGCAAAAGAAAAAAATTAAATTTTTAAGAGTCATTTGGAGTTCCATAAAAATGTCTACAATTTTTTTTTACTTAAACTACAAAAATCTCTATAAAATTTTACAAATCTCCAAAAACTCTACAAATCTTCAAAAATTCCTACAAATTACTAAAATTGTATACAAAATTTTTTTTAACTTGAACTACATAAATTCTTATAAAATCATTACAAATCTCTATAAATTTTATAATTCTTAATAAATTTTTATAAATCTCAATATACCTATTCAAATCACTAGAAAGTCTAAACTTTATTTTATCTTTTTTTTGTTTGTGTAATTTGCTGGCTATACTCTAAAGACAAAAAAATTAATTAATTAATTAATTAATTAAACTGTATTTTACCTTAACTCCCTTTAAAAAAAAAAACAACTTTTTTACCATCCAAAATAAGCCTGAATTTAGAGTGTCTGATTTGCCACGAGTTTACGTGATCTTGCAGCGCTCGGTCTTTTCCGGTTCCTCACTCCGCTCGGAAGCATGCTCATGGTAAACTACCCGGCGATCGCATTCGTCTTCCAACCATTTCTGAGCCCACCAATCACCACAGAGACCTCTCTCTGAACTAAAGAACCAAACAGCAGAGAGAATTGTAGGAAGAGGAGGAAAAAGACGACTGAGGCGGTGATAAGGAAGAAACTGGGGATGGCGAGCGTGAAGGACATGCCAGTCCTGCAGGATGGCCCACCGCCGGGTGGCTTCCCCCCGGTCCGGTTCGCCAGGCGGATCCCGAACAAGGGTCCCAGCGCCGTTGCCATGTTCTTCGCTGCTTTCGGTGCTTTCTCTTGGGGCATGTATCAGGTCGGCAAGGGCACTAAGATCCGAAGGTCAGCATTTCATCGCATTACACACCTCATTGTCTATATATATATATATACACATGTGTTTTATGTACATCTGATTGGATTATCGTAATTATTTGAACTGGCCTTTGGCTGAATGCCCCGTTGGTGTGTTTATGTATATGCGTGTGGTTGTGTTTACATATGGGTACTGTCGATATGATTTTTATTATTCTTGTTGAAAATGGGTGCCCTTGAATTGGTATGTCAAGACGGAAACTTTTAGTTATAGATTTGAGTTTATGCTATTTCTATGGCACGAACCCTTGAAAATGTGGAAATTATTGCCTATTTTAACTGAAATGTTTGAGATTTTTAAAAATTGGTTCCTTCAATTCTACATTTACTTCTCATTTTTATGTGGGAGTTTTTGTGTTTGTGCTTTAGGTATGAATTTAATGGTTACCAACAAATGGACAGGTGATAAGAGTCATGGTGAATCCATATTTTTTAATGTACTGAAAATTAGCTTAAGTTTGTTGTACTTTTGATTGGAATGGTTCCTTGATTATTGGTTGCGTATAGCTGAGTTGTAAATCTGTGGTATTAAACCCAGATTTAAATTTTGTAAAACAAGAATATTGTATTTATTACCGTTGTGATTGAAAATACCAAATAAAATGAACTTCAATAATTTTCAGACCTTGACTTCCCTTCCCAATTTACTGTTGCAGCTGCAAATAAATTCTCAAAGCTAGTGGAAAGAATTTGATTTTGTGAATCATTATGGTTTGATGGCTTAGTTTGCTGATGCCTTATGGGGATGATCGGAATGTTGAGCACAATTGTCTCTAGACAAAGTGAGAGGGGGATGTTTCCATTATTGGAGTATGTTAATATGTTGTCCATTTGGGAAGTTATTGAGATTTTCTATATTATAAAACTTTGTCAAGACAAATTGAATAGGAAAAAATATTCAAAAGCACAAACACTGGACTGGAGACACTAACACGATAAGGCACGTATGTGCGAACTTGGTGACTTTCAAAAAATGCAAGACACGACATGACAGAGGTAGGCCCGGATAAACTATTTGGGGAAAGATAAAATGGAGACTCCAGAAAATTTGAATGCTAAATAGATTATTCTTTTTGATAAGTAAAAGGTATACATATAAGAAAAAACATCAAGTCCTTGGAGTGCCCATGGGATACCACTCCCTTTTACTAAACCATGGGGAGCCCCGAGTAGTTTACCGGACAAATTGAGTTGTCGTGACGATACTTTTCTTAGTGGAAGATCGGAAAAGACTTCTCTTCATCACGAGATGAACAAAGAAGAAACTGGCTAAGATTCAATTGACCTATATAGCCACCAGTTCAACTAAAGGAAGTCGTTTACGGGCTTAAGGCAGCTCGGGACTTTGGGGCGAGAAGAAGCTTTTCCCGCATTCCTGTTGATGCAAAGATCAGACGAGAAGGCCCATCCCTAGATAATCAGCTGTACATTATAGATATAAGATGGTTTTCAATCTTAAAAAAGGCCTTTCTTCATCGCTAAAAGTTCTTCTATTCCTCTTGCCTCATTATTAACAAAATGATTGAAAAATGGATAATCCGGCAAACCCTTATTCTCCTCTTGCAAATTCTGGTTCCCTACCAAGATGTGAGCACTAGCTTTGACTCCCTTGGGAAGGCCCAGTTCATTCCTAAGGAATTCAGATACAAATCCCATAATTCTTTTGTCCAAGCACATTGGACGAGCAGACGGTCAATTGTCTCTGAATTGGTTTTGCACAGGTTGCATCTTACCAAGATCATGCATCTCCTTGCTAGTTTTCAAGGGTAAGAACCCTGCCATGAATATGACATTGTACAGTGAACGTCACCTTTTTTTTGGGGGGGGGGGGGGGGTTCCTTGACCTCCATGTTATCAACCAGGGGAAGTCTGTTTCCGTCCCGTCCAAGATTTTGTGAAAAGATTTAAACTCAGACCTGCCTTGCCTTAATGCTGTCCATTTCATCTGATCTCCCCCCTTGCTCTGCACAATCTGGCTAGTAGTTCTACTAGACTACCTAACTTCCAGTCACTAATTTCTATTCTGAGTCCCATGTACTGCACCACCTTCTATCCTAATAAGAAAGTCTACCACCAACCCTTCTTTATTCAGGGATAAATCAAAGATAGCTGGGAATAGGTTTTTGAGGGTCCTATTGGTTAGCCACTGGTCATGCCAAAATCTTGCTCTGTTCCCTCTTCCCACTTTATTAGAGATGTGCTTCTCGAACTTGGGGCACAACTTGAATTCCTTTCCACATGCTGGCTCCATGAGGGCTCTTGAACTCCTTAGTAACCCAATCTCCTCTGTCTAGGCCATATTTGGTAGCAATGAACTTTCTCCAAAGCCCGTTGCTTATCAAATGGAAAATCTCCATAGCCACTCTCCAGGTCATATTCTACACTTTAAACCTCCTAATACCTAGACCTCCAGCTAGAAATCCCAATTTTCAAGGGGGAATATAGAGACCTCCCCCATTCCTCCCAATAAAAATTCTCTCTGTATGTTGAACAGACATAATTTGTAAGTTAGCAGATTTGATAGCAAGCTTTTAATTATTGTGGTTCTACCCCCTTTGGACAATATTCCTTCCATTCAGTCAGCTTCCTCTGGAACTTGTCAACAATACTTTCCCACTCTCCAGTGGCCTTGTATGTTGATCCCAGCAGGAGGCCCACGTAAGTAGAGGGCAGTTCCTCAATCTTGTGTCCCAATATACCAACGAAGATTCATCCTCCACCTCACCTACCGAAATCAGCTCCGACTTCCCCAAATTTACGCTCTAGCCCGAAACTTGAATGCTACATAGAATTGATCTAATAATGATGAGCTTGCCAGCAGAGTTTTGTTAGCCCAACTCTTGATTCTTCTTAGAATTTTGTCAATTTGTGGATTTCAATCATTTAAAATTAAGCTTTGTTTTGATACAAGGGAACTCCACGATGATGCTGTGGATGTTAAGTGTTTCTTGATAAACTGGCCTGGACTAGTCTAAAAACACTTTGCTTACTGATGACTCAGAAATTTCTTTTTCTTTTTTTTTTTTTTTTGAATTTTTTACTTGGGTCAACTTCTACAGGTACTGTTTTGGTGCCCCTTGAATTTGATGGAAACATTTTACATAGTATTTCTATGGGAAGCCTGTCTTGAACGAAGCTGTCTAGAAAAATAGGGGATTTCATAAAATTTCCCATCTGGATGGCCATTCTTAGGTTTCCTGAAATAACAAAATTCAAAATTTTTAGCATAAATTTTAGATGGCTACCATTTCACAACTTGGCCTAAAAATATGAATTTGCACATTTACTGTTATATGATCGTAGAATATTTTTCTTGCTAATGGGATAGTTCTGTTTTCTGGCTGCAAGTTCTGTTGTACATAAATCTACGCAGTTGTGAGTGGAACCAATAATGCGGGAATGGCCACCCCAGCTCCCACCTGGGGTCTATGTTGTTTAAATTCTGCATGTGCTTACTGCTGCTGTTTTTTTGTTTTTTTAAGTCATTGTCGTCATTATTATTATAACAGCCACACCTTGTTCTTATGCTTATGATTATAATTGTGGTGACATAAAAAAAAATTCAGGGATACCTGCAATGAACCCTTTCTTCCTTATCTTAGTACTAATTATTTATTTTTATTTTTTTTATGTTTTTGTGGTTTCTGATGCTCTTCCTTTGTTATGGTAAAAGAACTTGATTAAAAAATTATGAGATTGGTACTTGTCCAGTTTCATTGGGGATAATTAATAAAGTCATTCGTGTGTGATAATACTCATAACATCTCATTTATTTAGGGAGATCAAGGAAGAGAAATATGCTGCTCGCAGAGCTATACTGCCAATGCTTCAAGCTGAAGAGGATGAAAGGTAATATATATATATATATATTTCAGTGCCCTTGTATGTCTGACCCATCTCCACCCTGTTCACTTCACTCGACAAACTTAAAGATCAGACTTCTCCTGGTGTTCACTTTTGTATATCTATAGATTTGTTAAAGAATGGAAGAAGTATCTTGAGGAAGAGGCTAGAATGATGAAGGATGTGCCTGGTTGGAAAGTTGGTGAAAGTATCTATCACTCTGGAAGATGGATGCCTCCTGCAACTGGTGAGCTCCGTCCTGAAGTTTGGTAAAGATGGTGGGGTTTTTCGATCACAATTATTGCATTTTTAGCTGTTGAAAGCAGTTTATCTGCTTCATCGTTTGGGGAGTCATTTGGTCTTCATGGCCATTGTTCTATGCTTTAGGGTGAATAGAGTGTAATTAGAACTCTTCTCACATGCCATGAAATTATAAAATCAATATTCTCTTTTTAATACCGTTGTATTCTTTTCCAAGTTTTAAGACTGCTGTTGCCTTGTTTCTCCGTATTTTGCTTGGAGTTCTCATGGATTTTCTTGTTTAATTATTAAGCTTTTTAGATTTTCTTTAATGTTGAACTTCGGTTAAAATAAAAATTATTTACAATTATTTAAATTTTTTATTTTCTAATATTTATTAATTGTTCTGAATAAATTTAAGTTTAATCCTATCGGACAACAGTATACTTCAACCTTTTATTTTTTTATTATTATAACGATTTAAAATATTTATTTTATTGTTTGACCATTAATCTAAATATATTTAAAATTTATAATTATATTCAACAATAGGAAGCTTAATTAATTAATATTTCAATTATTATTATTTCTTTATTAATTAATATAGATAAACTTAATGTTTATAATCTTATCGCTTAAATTCATATTTTATTTTAGCATGGTTATTTTTAATATTAAGGAGGTGTTTGGCGCGATATATTTTATTGAGAAATTCTAAAAATCTCTAAAAATTTATTTCACTATACGAATTAAAAATTAAAAATTAAAAATTTTTCTCATTTTTTATCACGTCAAACATCCTCTAAATAAATATGTAAAATATTTATCAATTTTAGGAGTTTTTAATTAGTGAAATTTCACTAAAATTAAAAAACACTTAAAATCATAACCTATTTTAATTACTCTAATATTATTAAATATGAAAATTATTTATCAAATTTTTGGAGTGCTTTAATAGTTGAAGTTCTCTTCGAATACAAAATTATTTTGATTATTTTAACTTTATTTTTTATTTTTCAACAAATTAATTCTAATTAAATTTAAGTTATTTAATCAAATTCAACGAAATTATTTGGTGTATTGTAGTCTTTGAGTTTCTTTAGAAATGTTTAGTTGTATTTCACTTCAAATAAAAATTATTTTAATAGCTTTAATTATTAAATTTCAACACTGACTAAATAAATAAACATGAAAAATATTTATCATGATCTTATTTTTATGTTAATTACCTTAACTTATTACTTTTTTAATTCACTGAAAATCTTTAAGTTTCTTTAGGAGTTCTGATTGCTGAGTTTCACATAAAACAAAACTCATTTTAATTACTTTTTAGTTTCAAATTTACTTTTTAGTCATTTGAATCAGGTTTTAGTTATATATTAAAATGTCATCATTTATTTTTCTTGTGACATTTATATATAAAAGTTGAATATTTTTATTGACATTTTCAAAAGACATTATTGGAATTTCAAAAATGCCCGGTATTGACCATAAGAATTAATGTATTAAAATATATTTTACTATATTCATTGATTTATGAAAATGAATTCATTAAATACTTTAATATTTTTTTAATTATAATTTTAGTACTTCATCATAATATATAAAAATGAAATTACAACAAAGTTAAGAAGTAATAAAAGAAATAAAAAAATTTACACGACATAAATATACTACAATGATAGTTAAATGTTCTACCACAAACAAAATAAACACAAATATGCTAATAGTCATCATCATCCAACTTCCACAAAATAAAGTTATTCAATTTCTAAAAATACAAAAATAAAAAAAAAAACTACATCTAATCACAATCATTATCTTAACCAAATATTCAACTCATTTGATATAAATATTCTTGACTATCATCCATGACCTTTGAAATCTTGTAGCAGCTCGGGACCCATACCGCTAGTACGATATTGTCCGCTTCCGGGATCCACGCTCACGTGGACGGCACACTGCACCCGGGCATCGCAACCACCCGACCCGTCACGGTTTTAGTTTGGCGAGAGCTACCCTAGTGCCCCCCAAAACGCGTCGCACTAGGGAGAGGTTTCCCCACCCTTATTAAGCGTGGTTCGTTCTCCTCCCCAACCGATGTGGAATCGTTACAATCCACCCCCCTTTAGGGTCCAGCGTCCCCACTGGCACACCGATCCGGCACCGGCTCTGATACTATTGTAGCAGCCCGGGACCCATACCGCTAGTACGATATTGTCCACTTCCGGGATCCACGCTCACGTGGACGACACATAGTACCCGGGCGCCGCAGTCACCCGACCCGTCACGGTTTTGGTTTGGTGAGGGTTACCTCAGACCTCGAATCTAAAGAGAAATGAAGAAAAAGAAGTTATAGAAATGTAAGATGCATGTATATGACTGTTTTTGGTTGAGTTTTAAGTTGGATTGGGCCTTGATTGTATGAAAAATTGAGGTGGAACAAAGTTGGGTCGAAGAGGAAGGAACCAGCAGAGGTTCCTGACCGCGGGGGTTCGGACGGTCCCCAGGGAGGGTCCGGACGGCCGAGACTCGTTTGGGTCAGTTTTTTTTTTCATTTTTACTTATTTTGTTCCCCAACGCATGTTTTAATCCCCGGAATTATTTACATGAGTTTTCTAAGTATAAAATGTGTTTAAATCATGAATGAGAAGAATATGAATGTGTTTTACATTGAAATAATGTTTAATTTCATGATTGAGTATATCATGTGCATTGGGATTTTGGGTGGTTTCATCCGGTGGAATTGATATTTGAATTGGTCGAGAGAGCCATAGATTGTGACGTGCCGAGGCACGATTGTTCTGTTTGTTATTAAGGTTAAGATGATAGATTGTGATAACACCGGATGATCCCCAAAATTTATAAATGTGACAAGAGTTTAGTCATGTGGAGTTGGGACGTTACTATAGGTTTATGGATATGATGATTTCCCAGACTGCAGCCGGTTGCCTGCTATGAGATAGTGGATGCCTACCTGAGATAGGTGAATGCCTGACTAGAGGTGTAACACGGTTCTCTAGCAGAAGGGGCAGGGGGTGTAACACGGAGCCCCTGAGTTTTTACACCTGTGGGGGTGTAGCACGGTTCCTCACAGGCATATGAGATATATATATGTATATGCGTTTACCGTAAGCGCTGAAACGGTGTGCTTGGTGGCCGTGCGTGTCTTAACTTTTTGGCTTTGCTAAGTGTCACCCGTCCCAGGATAAGGTTGGAGATAGATGGAGAAATAGGATGCATAGCCATGGTATTTCATTTCAATACATTGCATGAGAGATGCATATTTATATTATTGTTGTGTATGTATATATGATGTGTTATATATGTACACTGGTGCACACTGGCACTGTCCTACCTACTGAACTAGTGAGCTCACCCCTTTATTATTGCAGATGATACAGGGAGGCAGAGTAGTGACTATTCCGAACTGAGTTGACTACTGGAGGCCCTATATATTATTTTATATTTCTGAGACTGTTATATTTTATTTGTGTGACCCGGAGTGTGGGTCCCATTTATGATTAATGACGTATGTTGTATATTTATTTATATGAGGATTTGGGACGGTTGTAGTGCTCTGATGTATGATATTACATTATGACTTGACCTTGGCACAGGTTTTATATTTTGTTTTAAATTGTTCCTATTTTCTTATACCGTCCGTCCCGGACAATTCATGTTAGGGGCGTGACAAATATGGTATCATTGTAGCAGCCTGGGACCCATACCGCTAGTACGATATTGTCCGCTTTCGGGATCCACACTCACGTGGACGGCACACAGCACCCAGACACCGCAGCCACCCGACCTGTCACAGTTTTAGTTTAGCGAGGGCTACCCCAGTGGCCCCCCAAAACACGTCGCTAGAATTGGGGTGCCGCAGCCAACCCCCTCATCCTGATATTGTCCGCTTTGGGCTTACTCGGCCCCTCATGACTTTGTCCCATTCGAGGCACTCTCCACCCCTCAGGAAACGCGTCGCGATATTTTGGGGTCCCGCAGGCCACCCCTCACCCGATATTGTCCGCTTTGGGCTCACTTGACCCCTCACGGCTTTGTCCCATTCGAGGCACTCTCCACCTCTCAGGAAACGCGTCTGATTGAACTGTAAATAATACATAATTGTCCCATTTAAATACATCACATAGAGCATTCAAATGATATAAATTCCTGGTTTTATGCAGAATTGACTTCCATCTTTCAAGTTTGACAAATATGATGATTCCATACATGAAAGAGAACAAATTGTGGAAGAAAGTGGATGAATGAACATGCAACATATCAGATGGACATTGCCCTGTGAGAAGAAGAAGATTTCCCATCTGAATTCAACATCAAAGATGATCAAAACTGTAAGCTGGAAATTCTGCAGGCAGGGGACTATTCGAATAGGTTGAGAGCATATTCGAATACAGTTGCTGGACTTAGACTTTTTCTGCACAACAGAGTCTATTCGAATACTGCTGCAGATACATTCGAATGCTGTCAAAATTACAGCAACAGATTTACTG
>JAVXUM010000046.1:19980036-19990782 GCA_035590655.1 Pouteria glomerata
TCAGAAAATAAATAATTTTAGTCATACAATAATATTTCAGTAATATTAATTTAATAAAAGAAAATACATCATTTTTAATAATAAATTATTATTTATTAAATATTATTTTAATAAAATAATTTAATAATTAAATAAAGATAGTAATAATGCCGGAGCAAAAATTTTAATGCCATATCACATTTAATGTTCTTCATAACAATTGATAAATTACCCTTATCTACTATCTTGCCTAGATTCTCTCCCTTCATTTTGAATTTCCTTCATAATTATCTATTCATTAATATATCTCCGATTGTATAAAAGAATAATTTACACTATTAAAAATTAAGATATATTTTTAATTTTTATTATAATAATCTAGAATAAAAATTACTAAAACAATTTTTTATCAAAAATATTATTACAACTATATTGTTTGCATTGAGCTTTCTTTAATAATTTTTTTAAAGAATATTATTTTTTATATACATATTTTATAATTTAATAAAATATGAAGAATAATAATTATAGACCAACGTTATTTTTTAAAATTTATTTCTGTAAAAAATTATTGCTTGTCAATATATCAAAAATTAAACTCGATTTTTGTATTTAGTTTTCTACTATGGGGTGTGTGTATATATAATAAGATTAACTTTGGATATATATGTAAAAGGATAATCCTAGACTAGTACTTACAACTTCTAATCTATTTTACAAAAAATAAAAATTAAAAAATATTAAAAATTTGAAAGAGTGTCTTGCCACAAATTTACGAGTTTAATATACATATGTAAATTTGGTAATCTCTTCACGTTCATTTATATATAGTTTAAATTTAATTTTATATTATTTAGAATGAGTCTAGTAAATTTTTTGAGCTAAATATCATGAAAACATTAAAATGCAAATTTATTATTATATATTACAAAAAAAATTGAAATTATAATGGTAAAATCAAGTATACAACACACAAAGGTTAAATAATAGATATTTCTTATTGTTTAAGTTATTAATTGGATATTTCAATTTTGATTATCCAAATTGTGAATGAGATAAATAGTAAAAAAAAAAATTATAAATTAAGTGTGTCTTAATTAATGAATTTTAGATTTAAGAATTAGTACAATATTCTTGAATTTTCAAAAAATAATAATTCAAATATCTAAAAAGTTGTCATGAAAAATAATAATGATAATGCAAAATGGTATTTTTTTCACAATATAATAATATACTTTTTGAGTATAATAGAGTTTAGAAAAGGCAAGAAGGAAATTAACACTAGTATTTTCATAGAAAAAAAAAAAAAAATTAGAGTTTAATATTTCAAAATATGAGCTTACTTCGAGAATAAGAAAAAATAAAAAATATATTTTCATTAAGGATTGATAATCTGATAGTAATGTTTAATATTTGTCAAATATTCGGTTTTTCTTTTTAACATATTTCATAAATATGAGAGGATAAAAAGGGTATTATACACTCTTAAAATTAATATATAAACTTAATTTAAAATATATTTCAAAATATGAACATATTTGTCTCGTAAATCTATTATAGAACTAGTAGTTATTTTTAAAATAAATTATATATGTAGTTTTTCCTAAAACAAAGCTTGTTACAGTAGAATTTTTTAATTAAAGAATTACATTGGTATGATATATTTTATAACTGTGGTCTTATTAACTAAAATAAATAATCCACAACAATATAATTTTATTATAAAATTATAATCGCTACATTATTCTTATTTAATTTTTTAATAAAAAAATATTTGGTAATTCGAATTCCCTAATATTGTATCAACTAACTGATAAAATTTGACCAATCAATTAGTTATACGTTGAATAACCAACATCAATTAGTTTCCATTTAAAAGGGGATACATATTTCACACTTATCAAAGAATAACCAGTATCACTATATATATGTGTATTCTATATAATTTTGTTATAATAGTACAAGCTTTATATTATTCTTATCCTCCTTTTTTATTTAAAAAAAAAATTGGTAAGTCAGCAAACTAATTAGTAAAATTTGACCAATCAATTAAGAGTATGTCTGGTTTGCCTAGAAAATAAAAAAAAAAAAAAAAAAAAAAAACCAAAACAAAATGAATCTTCAACAACCTTCATGAATAACTAAAACTCTCTATTATTCATTCTTACTTTTACTATATTCAAAATATTTCAATATTTCACTAAAAAAATAAAAAATTTGAAAAAAAAAGTTAACCAAATATGTAAATTTTTTTTACAATCATATTATTCAAGCCGAAAGAGTTCAAACGAGTACCATTGTCACTATTTTATATTAATTTTTTTTAATCCATTAGAATGGATTTAAAAAACCGTTCTAACGATTTTGATGGAAATGTCCAAAAGTAGAAAATTTCTGACAGAAATTCGTGAGAACGAACCTAAAAAACTATTCTCACGATTTCTCTCTCTTACTTTTTATCACAAAAGTTTAAAAATGTTACTATTCTTCTTAAAAAAAAAAAAAAACTCCATTTAAAACACCAAATAACAATACCTAAAATCAACTTAAATCTTATTTTTTTTTATTTTTTATCACTCCAAACGCCCCTCAATTATAATTGAGTGGCCAATTTTAGTTTGTGTTCAACCTCCCAAAAAAAATAAACTATAATTAGTTTTCATCCAATAAGGAATAAATATTTTAAACTTATAAAAAATTTTACCAAAAATAAACAATATCACTATATATATATATATATATGTATGTATGTATATTTCTAGTGAGGAAACAAGGAGCACTAATCAAACAAAATGATTAAGTTGTTGGTTCCTTCGTTAACAATCATCTATTTGTTATTCTTGATTGGTACGGTGTTGAGTGAACGAATTGATAGCAAAAAGCCTTTTCCCAAAATTAAACCCGGAGCTTATAGCAAAAGTAAGGTTCACATTATTAGCGGCGTTCCAGATCAGCCCGCGCCGTTGTTGGTTCGATGTCAATCTAAAGACGACGATCTCGGAAAGCATACAATAACCAACGGTCAAGAATTCAGTTGGAAATTCCGTCCCAATTTTTGGGGTTCTACTCTCTACTTTTGTCATTTCTATTGGAACAACATGAACACAACATTCAACGTCTATGACGCGTCAAAAGACAAATTAAGCCTTTGTTTCGACTGCTACTGGAGTGCCAGACCGGATGGTTTCTACTATAGGCAAGATTATGGGAGCTACTGGAAAAGGAATGATTGGTAGCCGTGATTACATATATATATATATATACACATATGTTTGCTTGATAATACCTGTTAACAACTTAGGTATTATTTCTATTGCATGAATTATCAATAAATTATCTTATTCTGGATCTTTGAATTTCTGTTTTAGTTTATTCCATAATATATATATATATATTTATATATGTTGTATTAGGAAAGCTCATATGACACATTCGGGTTGGTGCATGGTTAGTTCTTTATATATATATGTGCGTTGAGTGGCCAACTTTAGTTGATTTTCATTTAGCTGGGAGATACATATTTTAAAATTACCAAAGAATAAACAGTATCATAGACCTGGTTATTATATCGTTCTTATTCCATTTTCTAATAAAAAAATTTTGGTAGGAGGGACTTCGTTAATAAGTTTTATCCCATTTTTTATAAAAAAATTAAAAAAAAAAAAATATACAAAATTGGTGAGTAGAATTCATTATTAGAAAAATTCTTATCGCATTTTATGATTAAAAAATCAATTAATTATAAGTGGCTGTGCTTCATTTTGAAGTGATACGTACTTAAAACTTGAGACTTTTCCATTAATTATTATTGGGGCTTTAAAAAGGCCCAGGTATTGACATAGGAATTGATATATTAAAATATATTTTACTATTTCATTGATTTATGAAAATAAATTCATTAAATACCTTAATATTCTTTTAATTATAATTATATTATTTCATCATAATATATAAAAATGAAATCATAGCAAAGTTAAGAAATCATAATAAGAAATAAGAAAATTTACATAACATAAATATACTAAAATGATAGTTAAATATTCCACCACAAACAAAATAAACATAAATATGCTAATAGTCATCATCATCCAACTTCCACGAAATAAGGTTACTCAATTTCTAAAAAGAAATAAATTAAGAAAATAAAAAAAAAAAACTACATCTAATCACAATCATTATCTTAACAAAATATTCAACTTATTTGATATAAATATTCTCAGCTATCACCCATGATATTTGAAATTTATAAAATAATAATAATAATAATAATATATAAAAAGATTAGAAATTACAACACCAATAGTCAATACTAAGTAACATATTTGATGATATGGTACATTAAAATTATTACTATTACAATAATAATTATAATTACAAAGATTTATTTTATTAGATTAAACTATTTTCAATTAATATTAATTACACTGTTAAAATTTTTTATATTATTAAAAATAAAATTATTTACTATTAAATAATATTTTATGATTAAAATAAAATTACTTATTGAAATGATTAATTTTATTGAACTATTTATTAAATTAATTTATTTTTTAAAATTTGGAATTTATTATTATTTTATCTTCTTTATTAACATACTTCTAAAATAGAAATATTTTTAATAGTAATATTTTATAAAATATAATTAGTTCCATTTTATTGGTTAAATTTATTAAATTAAAATTATTTATTGTCAAAACGTAATATGTTACAAAGTTAAATTAATTAAATCTTAACTAATAAAATTAAAATATTTTAAAAATTAAATTGATTTTGTTTAAAACAAATATTTTGTTAAAAGATGGAATTAATTAATGTAAGGAAACCATAATAACAAATATGTTTTTTGTTTTTATATCAAGGTGAAAAAAAATGACAACTTAAATTAAAAAATAAAATAATAAAAACTATTAAACATAAAACGAAAAACATAAATGTTAACTAAGCCCTGATTTGTGTTGCTCAAGCCGGGCTGCTCCAAGACTCTACTAATACTATAGGTGGGGTAGGGTGTGCCAGGTCGTGAGATAACTTGTCTTAATTGTATCACTAGTTACATTAAATATTTATAGAAGTAATTTAAAAATAGAGTATATATTTAATTTTTATATTATAATCTCATTTTTTATGAAAAATGTTTTAAAAAAATAATTAGCTCAAAGATTATACACCGAGTACTGTGAGATGAGTATATACGATTCAAATTATGTTTATTATTATTTATTTTGTAATATGATTTTATATTTTTTTATATAATTAAGTGGCAACTTATATGCAAAGATGCAATACCATGTTTATGCTATTTTATGGTGCTTTTCTAAAATAGAATTTGAGCACAATAAAATATAAATTTAATCACACTTTACAAAATATAAATATGTATGGTATTTTTTTTATTTAATAAATATTAACACATTTAATATTTATATGGTTGGTTGACACTTTTGTTTTTAAGGTGTCACAATTACTAAATAAATAGTGACATTTTCTAATAAAATATCATTAAATAATTATACTTTATTCAAAATTTAATGGCAATTCTTAAAAGTGTCACACAATTATTTAATAAATAATGACGCTCATTACCAAAGTGTCATTAAATCATTATCATCAATTTGTTATTTAATGACACTTTTTAAAAGTGTTACAATTGTTTCATGGATATTGTCATTTTTTCTACAAAAATGTCACTAAATCATTAAAATCAATTTATTGTTTAATGACATTTTTTTGATAATGCCACAACTAGTAGGTGATTTAACAACATTTTTTAAAAATTGTCACAACTATAGAATAAATAATGGTGTTTTTTTCAATAAAGTGTCATTAAAGTATTTCAATTTATTTATTATTTAATGACATTTCTTAAAATAATGCCACGAGTAATAGGAGAAGGGTGATATTAATTAAATGCCATTAAATCCCTACATTTTACTTAGTCTTTAATAACACTATTTTATAGAATATCATAAATATAAAATATAATGTCATTTATTATCAAAATGTCATTAAATTTGTGTTATTGAATCTCACTTTTATTGTAGTGTACTAGATTTTTTTAGTCGCAAGGATTATTTATTTTTTCTTTCTATTTTGGTTATTTTTTCAGTCGCGTCATATGAAAGTATACTCTTTTACTCTTTTTGTATTTTTTTTACTTTTTAATAAAAATTTTTAATTAATATTTTTAGTATTTTTTAAAATCAATATTTTTTAAAAATAATATTGATAATATTCTTAAATTAATATTTTTAATGTATATAAAACTTGAAATTTTAAATAATACATTTTTATACTTTAAAAACAGAAAGTTCAAGAATTTGAATTTATTATATTTGCAAACGTTAAAATTCGTTTAATAACTAGGACGACTTCTTTCTTTCCTTGCTTTTATTGTTTTTTCTATCACTTCATATAAAAGCAGACACTCTTTTTCTCTTTTCACATCATTTCACTATTTCTTTATAAAGTTTTTAAATTAATATTCTTAAAAACTAATAATTTTTAATGTAAATAAACTTAATATTTTAATTATATAAATTTTTACACTATTTATATTATTTTTATAATAAAAAAAATAAAAAATTTAAATTTGAAAATAGTTTCAATAGTTAGATTTGTTTAGTAGTCATGATTACTTATTTTTAATTTTCATTTTTGTTGTCTTTTCCGTTACTTTATATGAAAACATACAATCTCACTCTGACCATATTGTATTGAATATTTTTTAATACAAGTTTTTAAATTAATATTTTAAAAAATGTGAACATATTTTGTTTAAATAATAAAATTTTACTCATTTATTAAAAACCATATAAATATCTTAGTCTCTTTTGATTAATAATTTTTATTTTTACATATTATTTTTATAATTTTTTAATATAAGTTTATTTTATAAATTTACATTTACCTTTTTTGCAAATCAAATTATGTTTTCATACCTTTAAGTATGGCCAATTCGTAGTGTATACATGTGTGTGTATCTGTAATGAGGAAACAAAGAAAACAAGGGGCACTAATTAATGCATGTTTGGGGAAAAACTATCCTTTTAAATAAAAAAAAATTGACAAATATGATTTTTTTTTTTTTTAGTTTTTACCTAGATAGATGTGAATTTTTAAATTTTTTTTTTTTATTTATGAATGCAATAAACAAGCCTAAAAGTTACAGTTTCTAAAAAAAATAATTTTTTTTTGGTGAAAAACGATATAAAATGAAAGAAACTACAAAAAAAATAAATAAATAAAAAGCAAAACTCTTTTTTGAAGCCAAACAAATCTTAATTATACGTTGAGTGGCCAACTTTAAATATTTTTCTAGATAACAAGAAAAAAAATTATTAATTTCCATTTAACAGGGAGTTACCTATTTTTAACTTACCAAAACTAAGCATTATCACTACATTTATGTCTGTGTATTTGTAGTGAGGAGACAAAGAAAACAAGAAGTACTAATTCACATCTGTACGGATAAAAGTTATCTGTTTAAGTTAAAAAAAAGAAAAAAGAAAAAAATCAATTTTCTTATTTTTCTAGCTTTTATCATGATAGATGTGAAATTTTTAAATTTTTTTTTTTTAACAAATACGATTAACGTGCCTAAAAGTTATAATTTTTCTAAAAAAAAAAATCAAATTTTTGAGAGGAAATTATATAAAACTCAAAAACTACAAAAAAAATAAAATAAAGAAAAAGAAAAAAACGCTTTTTTTTGGCCAAACGAAGCTTAATTATGCATTGAGTGGCCAAAAATTAGTTTTCTACCCGCCAAAGAAAACTTTAATTAGTTTTGATTTAAAGGGAGTTACCTATTTTAAACTTACCAAGAATAAGCATTATCACTACATATATATGTGTATATTTGTAGTGAGGAAACAAAGAAAATTGGAAGCATTAATTCATGTCATTTTAAGTAAAAGTTATATGTTCAGGTAAATAATAAATAATGCAAAAAATAATTTGTTCTTTTTTTTAACTTTTATCTAGACAGATGTGGAGTTTTTAATTTAATTTTTTTTTTTTTATAAATACGATTAACATGTCTAAAAATTAAAGTTTCTTTAAAACAAAAATTTGAATTTTTGTTTTGTGGAAAAAATCATATAAAACAAGAAAGAAATTAAAAAAAAAAAAAAGCAAAACTATTTTTTGTAGCCAAACTAAATTTAATTATAAATTAAGTGGGCAATTTTAATTAGTTTTCTACCTAACCAAAAAAGTAAAAAAATAAATAAACTTTAATTAATTTCCATTTAAGTGGGAGATACCTATTTTAAACTTTTAAAAATAAGCGGTATCATTATATATGTTCGCAACGAAGAAACAAAGAAAATAAGAAGCACAAATTAAACAGCATGAGTAATTGTTGATTCTCTCAATGACAGCCATTTTGATATTGTTCTTGATTGGTCCAGTGTTGAGTGAGCGATTTGGCAGCAAACCGCTTTCGCGCAAAACTAGGATTCACGTCAATAGCGGGGTTCCAGACCATCCTGCGCCATTGTGGGCCGGTTGCCAATCTAAAGATTAGACTTGTCAACGAGGGCAGGGCTGGATTAGACTTGAATCACATTTATTATATTCAAATTCAATTCTAATAGATTTGATTTAGATTTAAAAGTAATCAGATCTAATTTATAAGATTTTGTCACGCCCCTAACATAAATTGTTCGGGACGGATGGTATGAAAAAATAGGGACTAATAAAAATAAATAAAATATGTACTAAGATCAAGTCATAACATAATAATCACCACCAGTGTATTTAATGTCGTCCTTCATTCCCATATCAAATAAATATAACACATCATAAACTTCGACACAGTCACATCTCGATGACGTTATCCCAAATTTACATAATTGGAACGAACATCAATCATGACCCTTCACCTTGGGCCATATAATTATAAACCCAATAAACAAATTCTCATTTAAGAAAACAACCATAATTATCACCATCCACAGTATAGACCGGATTTAGGCTACTTACGCCTAAGCTGCCTACGTATCCCACTTCGGGAATCAGGTCTCCGTAATTCCTAAATTATTATCTAGATTTCGTATCTCATACATTACCAATAAATCAAACCTTAACTTCATTCATAACATCTATATTCATTTCTTAAGATATATAATAATTATTCATACAGTCTCATGCAATCTCATATAATAGGTATGATGGAATGCAATGACCCATGCATCCTAGATCATCTATTTACCCCCAATCTTAATTTTGAGACGGGTGACACTTAGCAAGGCTTCCAGTCAAGACACGCGCAGTCACCAAGCACACTGTTTTAAGCGCTGACAGCAAACGCATATATATATATCATATAAATATCACTTGTGAGGAATCGTGTTACACCCCCACAGGTGTAAGACTCAGGGGAACCGTGTTACACCCCCTAACCCTTCTGCTAGAGACCCGTGTTACACCTCTAGTCAGGCATCTGCTTAACTCAAGCATGGTGTGACTCAGGGGAACCGTGTTACATCCCCTGACCCTTCTGCTAGAGAACCGTGTTACACCTCTATTTAGGCATCCACCTATCTCAGGCAGGCATCCGTTATCTCAAGTAGGCAACCGGCTGCAGTCCAAGAAAATATCCAATCCATATGTCTCATCCGGTGTTCCATATTCACAATCATAATCAATATATATCACACGTGTCTCGGCACATCACATAGTTCAATGGCACTCTCGGCCCATCATACACATTTGTCACACCAAATGAAACCACCCCAATCCCAATGCACATGATATACTCAATCACGGAATTTAATATTTACTTCCTATTAACTCTCTTCACATTCATTCTCATCACAATTTAAACTCTAAACTATGTATATAACATGTATATAAACTAGTTTGAGGCATAAAACAAGTATCAGAAATTCAAAACTGACCAATCCACACAAAGTGGGTCTCGGCCGTCCAAACGCCTACCCAAACCCGTTCGGACGCCCGACCGTCTGGACGTCCGAGACCAGAAACACGAGCTGGGTTGTTTTACTTCAACCTAACCTCCAATTCATCCGATCTAAGCTCGTATTTAACCCAAAACACTCACATACTTTCATATTACGTTTCTATAACTTCAATTTCAGAAAGTACTTGAAAATATGCAAGATCTATCAACGTTTATGCCTATATATATATACACATATATATCACTTCTTCTACATCTCATCAAAACATGCATATATATACATCAAAACGATCTTTACGACGTTTAGAACTCAAATTTAAGTCTCATATACCTCAAATATGAAGATAAATGGAGAAAACCGTTTTGCTCGTCAACCTTCAAGCTTCGATTTCTCCCATCTCACTTCGAATCTCACGTAATGGACCACGCCACGACAATCACCGTGTCGAGACCTTCCTAGATCGACCAGCTTCCGGCTTTGAATATCTCTCTCTCCTTTCTTCCATTTTCTCTTCTCTCTCTCATTTCTCTTTCTCCCTGGTTCGGCCGAAGACCCAGCCAAAAAGGAAAAAACCAAAGAAAGAAAATAAAAAGAATAAAAGAAAATATGCTCGGGCCCTTGGCCCACTTTGTCTAACCCAATATCATTTCGGGCTCAACCCGACCTAGGAAAAATATGATAATCCATTTACACTCAATTTAAATATTTTAGTTATCTAAAATAATATAAAAATATCTCAAATTAAAATACCGAGTGTTACACACTGTAACACCCGGTATTTTATTTTGGTATATTTTTGTATTATTTTGGAGAAAATGAAATAATTAAAATGAGTTTTAAT
>JAVXUM010000046.1:20009446-20025440 GCA_035590655.1 Pouteria glomerata
CATCAATTAAATTTAATTATTAATTAAAAATGCGAGGTATTTTTATGCATTAGACTTGACAACAGCGACGGCGTACCGGATGTACACGTGTTCGCCCAAAGAGCCTCCGGCGTCTCTAATCTTTAACAGCCGGTAACGTTAACCTACATTTAAATAACAGACGCAAATTTGCAACGAAAAAGTACAAGAGGGCAGAGAGGGGAGAGGGAGAGAAGAAGGCAGGAGATCTAGTCGATCCAAAGCTCTCCTCTCCGACCAGATCGGACCTTTTTGTCTCTAAATTAGGGCTTTGTCTCCGTCAATTTGTCCTCAAAATTTTCAAAAGAAAGATCAAAAACTAAAAATCTTAGCCGTTGGTTGATCAAATGTCCCTATAGTTGTTCATTTTAATTTTTAATTTTTTTTTGGTTATACATCTCTCGATCTGAATTGGCTGGGGCCTCTGTTTATTGGGTTTTGATGGTGATTCGCGGGCGTTTACTCTCAGTTTGTAGGGTTTGTAAGAATTGATAGTTTAGGAGTAGGTTTGTGGGTATTTGAATGGCGTCGGCTCAGGTGTTGCCGAATTCGGCATCGACAAAGAAGCAAGAGCATTTGGAGGCTGGAAAGCGGCGGGTATGGTTTTTGCCTCGAAATTTGATTGTTTTAATGTGCATGCTGATGTGGGTTTATCATACTTTCAATTGAAAATCTTGGAATGGTTTGTTTGTTTTTTTCGTTTGGATCATTGAAGTTATGTTGTTTTGTCAGATTTTGGATAATTTTGTAACACATTGTGTAACTACCGTCAACGGATTGTTAGAAATGTCAGCTGATCCACCTGCTTAATTCGTTTATAACCCACACAAGCACAATTGGGAAGGATTTGTTTGGTTGAACTTATACGTTTTTGGTCATTGAAGAAATTTTGTTTTTGTTAGTTTCGTTATCTGAGTCCATTTAGCAAACACAATATTAGATTGACAGAGCAATGCATGGTGCTTAGAATATATAGCTGGAGGTCCTGACCATGAACGAAGGATGTAACTTCACACCATTAAGATTGCTTGCAGAAGTTCGGAGCTTTCCAATAAACATTAGTTATAAGTTTGCATTCCTTGTTTGACAGGCAAGCGTAAAGGGTTTTGTTTGTCACTGGGTCTGCAAATGAGTCAACTCGAGTCAAGTTTCGGGCTACTTATGCTTCCTTAGCTAAATTGGAAATGCTCTAAATTAGCTTGGATTATTCAACAGTGGTTCACGGTTAAAGCTGGAGCTCATTGTGATACAATGATTGGTTTTTTGAATAAAATATTAATAACTCAAATCAACAGACTTTGCCTTCATTTCGGACTAGAAAAATACTGCAGAAAAAAAATAGGGAAAGAAAAATCTAGATCATGTAATGTAGAATTTGCCTTGTTCATCCAATGTGCTTCAAATTATGGCGTATCTCATTTCATTAGCCACATATGTGGGTCTTTTATTGAGGGGAAATGCAGAATTTGCAGTCTTGATTTTCATTTTAGTTGCAATCTTCATTGTTATCTCCAATTGAGAAGCCAAATTATCAGATTTAATGCACTCTGCCATATCTTGTCTTGCAGCTCGAAGAGTTCCGTAAGAAGAAAGCAGCAGAACGAGCCAAAAAGGTTGCATCTGCAAGTCACTCTGGTACTGATAATGTTGATAGACATGAAAAGCAACCTTCAGACAATCAGCATGCAAGGCTTACAGATTCAAATGGAGCTGGTACATCTGATGGAGTCAGGGAAGCAGTTGTTGAGCCATCTCGTGGTGTTAATGATAATGATAGCAATGTGATTGAGGTTGTTCAGACGAATGAGCTAGATTCTAGTGAAGGACATGCTATTCCACCCTTGACAACAAACTATTATAATGCATTTTCTAGAGAATCAGTGCAGGAACCTGCAAGGAATAAAGAATTTGATAGTAACATTTCACAGTCTGCTGGGGCAGTAAATGTGAATTATCATTCTTATACACAGGAGAAGAATGATAAATATGGCATTTCTGCTGGAGCCTTAGGAAGGCATGCGTATGGGACTACAAATGACCAATCTGTTGATTTTCGTTCTCAAATGATCCAGGAAAATGATGACAATTCAGGTCAACCTGGTGACTATGGGTTGCAGGAAGCTCATTCAGAAGATAATGACAGTTATTTAAATTTAAACAGTCATACAGTTGCAAGTCTTGGTACGTCTTTGAATTCTGGTGTATCATACCACCAAACAAGTTGGGTTATGCCGGTTTGGTGGTAGTTTTTTTGTCAGGTTTTCTGTTTCATATCTTTTTTTTTTCCTTTCTTTCTTTTATTTCTTATGCTGTATTTTTGGGGAAAAACTTGACTGCTGTATGTTGGTTTCTTTTTGGTAGATTACGTTAGCCTTTCCACCAAAATCAGAGAGTCATCTTCAGAAGTTGGACAAAACAAGCATGCTGTTCCTGAATTTAGTGATCCTATGATTTCTGATATGTGGGAAAAAAAACATAGTAACTCCGCTGGTAATTTTCCTAGTGAAAACAGCAAACCATTATGGCTGTCTGAATCTCAATCTAATGCTTTCACATTCGATTCTGGAAGTTCTTCTAACCATGCACCATTATATCCGGCTGCGGGTGAAACTAACAATAGGAGATCCCGTCCATCTTTCCTTGATTCCGTTAACATGCCAAGAGTTCCACTTACTGAGCTAGGGAGGGGTGAATTGTTTAGTTCAAAAATTCATGACTTGGATGTTGTGGTGTCATCTGCTTCTGATAAGTCATTTACTGAGACACAAACAAATCAATATTTCTCAAAGTATGGGGCTCCATATGAAGCTAGTGCTGCACTTGAGCATTCTTTGACCCAATCAGTTTCTTCTGGAATTGGGGGTGACATGTACAGGCATAATGTCAATGAAAACAGCATGGAAAGCAAATATGACTCTTATTCGCAAAAACAGGATGAAGACTTTGCTGCTTTGGAACAGGTTCATATATTTCCCCTTGCTACAAGTTTTATTGTTCTTATATTTGTGCCCTTCTTAGACTAAACCTAAAAAATGATGTAAATCCAAAGATAATTATGCTGCTCAGTGGTGAATCCCGATGCTGATGTTAACTAAGTGAATAATTTGTAAAAGGCCTCCGTTTGATATGAATATCCTGAACACTGTCATTAATTTTTATTAACATTTTGATCTGAAGTACCATCTAAGGAATGGAAAAGAGTACTAAAATATTCAATGTGTTGCTTAACAAACATTCTTTGCCCGGTTGGCTCGAAGGGATTCTGCAAATATGGCTTCAATTGTATTCAATGGAAGTGTGCTTTTTGACATTTTCCAGCTTTTTATGCATGAGAACCTGCTTGGACTTTTTTGGCCTGGGAAATATATTTTGTGTACATGGTCATTCCGCTTTTGGCCTTTTTTGGTATACACTTTTGCTAAGACAAGAAAAAAAAAAAAAAAAAAGAAGAAGAAGAGGCAGACTTTGAGTTCCCGAGGCTGGAACCTTGGTTGTATTTTGTCTGATGCCTATTTCATACCTCTGCTTTCTTCTTTTGCAGCATATTGAAGATTTGACGCAAGAAAAGTTCTCTTTGCAGCGAGCTCTTGAGGCGTCACGAACTCTAGCAGAGTCTTTAGCTGCTGAAAATTCGTCACTGACAGACAGTTTTAATCAACAGGTTGGCTCACCTTGATCATTATTGGATATATAAATGCATATTTAGCAGTTTGTTAGATTAGAATACTGCAAGATGATGTGCCTTCCTTTCTTCTTTTTTATTGGAGAAAAAAAATAATCTATACTCATTTTCTTTTTTATAAGAGAAAAAATCATCTATACTAATCATATAAGGCAACACCAAGAGCATTGGTGAAACCTAAAAATTAATGAAGGCCCAATTTGGTGAGACTTTTTAGTTTCTTATGGTACCTTCCCATTAATTTCTAATTTTGAATCAAACAACTTGCATGAACTACCTCTAATTAAGTCATTTCACACATTTCAAATTATAAACTACTTTATTATTTTCCTTTTATACTACTAACTGATTAGATTTTACAAATAAAGTGATAATCACACACTTTGTGTGCGCCCCTCTAGTTTATTAAATGACAAGGCATCAAAGGGATGCTACTTTTTTTCAACCCAGTACTCAAGATTCCATACTATCCACAAAAAGACAAAAACGTATTCAAATTGGGATCCGAACCCTTAGAAATATATATGTACAATGTAGACATTAAACTCCATTTCAATCTATGTAATTGCGTTTGTATTCCTTGAAAAGTCAGTCTATTTCGCTCCTTCCAAATCAGCAAAAGGCTACCGTATGAAGTCATTAACAATTGTTTCAGATCATTCAGAAAAACAAAAGCTATATATATGTATGTGTGTGTGTGTAAATTGTGTACACACAGTTCATGCCAACCAAGGATTAACTGTTATGTATTTTTGATCAACGGGCCAACCAAGGATTAACTTTGTTATCTATAGTATAGTTGTTAGAACCGAAACCAGGCCTCAAATCAGTGAATGTGACAGTTCGTGGTTCAACGGTCCAACCATTTATTAAAAAAATTTATCATTTTTATTCATTTATATAGCTAATTTCAATTATATAATTTCGCACGTAAGGAGTTATTTCTTTGTTCGTTTACATGTGACAAGTAGTAAACAAAAGAAAGCATGTGGAATAGTGGTTAGGTATCCTTAGATTCACTCCATTTGCCGGAGTATTTTTATCAATTTGATGAGTTATGGGTTCTAAAATGTTCATTTTCTTGACCTTAATGTGTCTCAAGGAAGCTTAAAGGATTTTGTTGTGTTGCATGCTTGAATCTAAAAATTGTGTTTAAAGTTGTTTGAAGAACCTAAAACCAGGGTCAGCCAGTTTGCTTCTGTTCAGAACTTGAGGGGAAGGTTGTCAAACCGTTTGGAAAATTGCATTGAGGTCCAGAAAATTCCCATTACCATTGTGCCCAGTTATATGGGTCTCCTACTGGGCTCTATGTGGCCTAACTCTACATATGTGCACTCCTTATGTGTATTCATTCTCATCTATTTGCTTAAACTTCCAAACAGTCCCTTGATTTCACTTGATTTATTTCTTTACTTTTTCAGGGAAGTGTTGTCAGCCAACTGAAATCTGACATGGACAAGTTGCAGGGAGAAATTAAGATCCAGCTGGTTGGTATTTATCATATCTTAACTTACCAGGAAAAATGAGATTTTTCTTACTGAATTTCCACGGGTGAAGTTTTGAAATGTTCCAACTTTATGTCACTTGTTGTAACTACTTTGCTCGGACCTTTATAACTGAAATTTATTTTATTTTATTTTCTGTTTTAATATTGTTTTTATTTTCGTTTTTGTACCTTTTTCTGGAATAAGAGTTGAGGTTTGACATGATCAAATAGAAAAATGGGAACAGTACCGCTGGGGAAGCGTATTGTACTTGCATTGAAACTGCGCCAAGTTGCCTACACAAGTAGGACTTGGGTCTAAGCTGCACATTTGTCTTCAGTGTGCTGTTAACGTATTATGATGTTTTGAGCTTCAATCCTAACTTTTTTTTGGATATTGTGGGTTTTCCTGAGGAAGGTAGCTGAGGATACGTGGTTGGTGGGATGCTAGGGTTGGGAAGGTGTTGCTTCTAGCATCCTTTAACTTGATGAGCTTGATTTGACTTTTCAGAGTGTTCAATAACCATTGGATAGTTTAAAAAAGTCATCATTTTTTGTTAGGTATGTAGTTTGAAAAGTAAAATTTTATCTATTTTGTAAAGGGTTAAGCCCAACCTTTGTCAAGTTGTGAACTTTGTAGAAATAAAATCTTTTTTTATTTACAATTTTTTGATGACATTGCATGGGGGTAATGTAAAAACAGCAAATTCTAGGTAACACACTTACATAGGATTCAAAACTTGATGGCTTGAAAAGGGTTGGAATTTGCTGTTAGTTTATTGAAAATTAGGAAAATTAGATAATTTCAAAAAAGGTAGTGTGACTATTGGTGAGCATGCAGGTTGATAGTATAAAAATAATTACTTTGTCAATTACTCTTTAACATTTTAAACGAAATTGTGGCTAATTGTTTAGCACGGTGACAGGCAAATCTTGAGTTCAAATTTTGCCGCAAAGTCAATAGCCAATAGTTGCTCAAAAATAGTTGCACGAGTGTAAAATAATAATGCGAGTAATAATGTTGCCTATATCCCATAGCTATAGCTTTTACATAAGAGAATGGTTAACAATTTAACATGATATTATAGTATGCAAAGGTCCAGAGTTTCAATCTTACAGCTAATGAAAGGTCTTTAGCCACATGTGTGGGGGCATAAATTAATAAGGTTAACCATTTCCTTAATAGCTGGAGCTTCTAGATAATATTGTGGCTAACAATTTAACGTGGTATTTGAGTAGATAACTCAGATAAAGGTTCTACCTTGAATTCAAATCTCAATTTGGTTAACAATTTAATAGGATATTATGGTAGGCAAAGGTCTAGAGTTCCAACCTCACCACTAACCAAAAGATCTCTAAACATATGTGAATGGGTATGTCTAGGGCATAAAATTATAACATAACTAGTAAGATTACCCATCTCCTTAATAGCTTTTAGATACTATTGTGGCTAACAGTTTAACATGGTATTTGAGGAAGTAAGGGTTTTGTCCTAAATTCAAACCTCAGAGCCCGTAGTTGTTCCTCATATTTTGTTTTTTTTGGCCACACGGTAGGTCTTGAGACAAAATGTCTACAGAAAGTAGGTCAATATATATAATAAGATTTATCTTTTAATGAACTTTTGTTTCTTATAATATATAATAGAATTGCCCTTCTTCCTTACAACATTAGTTTTTATGTAAAATGTTGGCTGATAGTCAATCGTTTTGGTAAAGTGTTTTGGTTAGCGTGGAAATAGAAATATTTCATAAACGTTTCAAAATATTTCGGGAGCGGCATAGAAAATTGAATTATCTAAAAATGTTTGTAAGTGTTTATTGAAATCTATCTAAATATACAAAAGATTGACAATAAAATAATAAAGCAACTTATTATTTTGATATATCATATTGTATTTTTGGTGCGTGTTACTTTATTTGATAGAAACAACATAATTATTATTCCTCTAGTGTTTCGTTTCAGTCTCCTTGGAAACGTGAACTTTTTGACTATTTTGTGGAAAAGGAATGATATTTTTTATTCTTGACAAATTCTAACAAAGTAACAAAGGCCAAGAGACCTATTCAAACTTGAAATATGGCCTGTGGATAACCATTACAGTCTACAGCTTATTGCCTTCTAGACTTGAATCTATCCAAATTCCCTTGCTTCCTAAGCTTGATAAAACTTAAATAAAACTACAATAGTGCCATATTAACATAAAAGTAATGTGAACTCAAACTTAACTCAACCTAAAACTTCATGACACAAGGTTTAAACTTGGCTTGCTACAGAATTCCTGCTTTATGGTGGATAACCATTTACAGTCTATAGCTTATTGCCTGCTAGACTTGAATCTATCCAAATTCCCTTGCTCCCTAAGTTTGAGTTCACATTACTTTTATGTTAATATGGCACTTGTTCTTCTTTTCACCACACTTAGTTTCATGAGTTTTAACCCATCCGTAGCCCCCTGTTCAGTCTCCTCCTTCTTGAAGACAAATCAATGTATTAAATGTAATTTTTCAGATAAATAAACTGCTGTTATGGGCAAAACTGTTGAAGTTTCAAGTGTTCTGTTGCCCGGTTTTATATATATGGCAATAACCTGCTACCTGATGTCTACTGCACTTTTCTAGTACTATCCTACTTGTTGTTTGCATGTTTATGGATGTGTTCTTAATTTGTCTACTTGTTTCTGGAGTTTTGTCATGCTTATTGTTTGGATATTGGTTTTGTATTTCACACTGGCAGATGGAACTTGAGTCGATAAAAATTGAATATGCAAATGCTCAACTAGAATGCAATGCTGCTGATGAACGTGCCAAATTATTGGCTTCTGAAGTTATTGGCTTAGAAGAGAAGGTAATCTGTCTGTGGTAAATATAGTTCTTCATTTATCTGCCAAATAATTTCTGCTTCTTTGCCCTTTGTATTAAGTTCTGTCTTTTGGAGAAGAAATTAAGATGTGATTGCAGATTACGGTGGTGGTGCAATGCCCGTATTTAGTAATTCATTCCTGCACAACATGCTCTAAAGTAATGGTTAAGAACCACATAATGTTGCATCAATGAATGAAATATCGTTTATTTTCATTGGAATAATCAATATGTTTCCGTTTACTAAAAAGATGGAAACGAAAGGCCGGTGGAACAATTGTTGTCATGGTTCTATCAAAACATGGTTCCATGAATCAAAATAAAGCATAATAAACCAAAAGAGTAAACGTTTTTATTAAATTTTATTAAGTTTTGATACATTTAGATAAATTTCAATTTATATTTCTGTGTATTTTCCTATTTTTGTGCTGCTTTTGAAATTTTTCTATGATATTTCCAAAACATTTAAGACAATATTTTTGTTCCCCTGCTAATCTAAACAACCCTCTGAAATGAAATTTTGATTCTTCTCTGCATCTTGTGGGCCTTAAATATTCTTTTTTTCATCATCTATCTACTTTTTTGGTGCATGTACTTCTTGTAAAGTTGCAACTCGGTACATATAGTTGCACGATATAATTTTTGACAGAGATAGTCCATTGAATCACATTTCTATGAAAAACTTAACTATCATGTATATGGACATTGCACCATGATAGGGGCACTTTGTGTTATGTAAATAATTTTTGTGTTTTATATAATTTTAAGTTGTATAGATAGATAATTATGTAGATAATGTTCAGTTGTGGAATTAGTCGTGGAGTGTTTTTAGGAGTAGTGGAGTGATTGATAGGAGTAGTTGAGTCTAGTTATCTTTAGCTTTTTTATAGGGTGGTAGTTAGGTCTCAAGTTGCAGAATCTTTATATATATCTCTTAAAGTTATTAATAAATAGAGAGATAAGTTGAACATTGATCTTATGATCTAGAAGTTGAACATTGATCTTATGATCTAGAGGTTGATTAGCTCGAAGTGTGGTTTCTTTCATATTCTTATCGAAATTCTTTACCATTCCATCCTATTTTCTTATCCAAAAAGAGGGTACGTAACACTTTGACACAACAATCTTCAAAAAAATCAGGGTAGGGATATGGCGAGGACACAATGATAAATATATGTTTTATATTTGTACATGAGAATTGATTTATGTAAATAAATAATAAGTTCTTTAGCTTTTATGTTAAAAATATATGTGTTCTAAAGGTAAGAAGTTATTTTTCAAATTTAAAATGTTGGAAAAGTAGGGATAAGAAGTCCTAATAATGTTTTATTCCTGACATACTGGAAGCATGTACCTATTAGTTTCATGTGTTTCAAATATTATTTTAAAACTTCTTACTCATCTATTAATTAATGCAACATATGTTATATGAATGAAGATTGTGCACTGCTCTCCAATTAGTCTCCTTGTAAATGCTTTTTAGAGCTTCATATTCAGCTTAGTACTTACAGATGTTTCTTCCCACTCATCCACATATGAACTTTGAAAATTTAGGGGAACTGAGCATGATTATTGAAAAATGTTCTTCTATCATGAGCAGGAAATTTTGAGGATTCTTTTTGGTTTCATAAGTAGTAACCTTCTCTTAAGTGGCAGCTAATATGTTTTTGCAGGCACTCAGATTAAGGTCTAGTGAACTAAAACTGGAGAGGCAATTGGAGAACTCAGAAGCTGAAATTTCTTCATTCAAGTATGTGTTACGCTTTGTTGAAGCAAAGGATTTGTTTTATGTTCTCCATGGTTAGCTTCACTTTTTTTTTTTTTTTGGCAAGTTTTCTGCATAAGGTCTAAGTTGGAATTGTCATCATCTAAAGCTATGCATGAATAAATATCTGTTTAATTTCGCAATAGTGCAGAATTAATTTGATAACTGCAAGTAATTCAAATTCAGAGATTTAGGTATGAAGTTATGGTAATTGTCGTCTTAAATAGTTCACCAATAACTGAAATATGCACAGTAATTATTAGTGACTACTTGCTTTCATTTGTGAAGCACGGATACAAGATGACATTTAGACATAGTTGATGTTCAAATTATCAGGACACGTCATCATAAGGATACAGGAAGAAATGATAAATAAATATTGTGCTTGATTTTCTGTATACATGAAAATTTTAACTATTCAATTCATTTTTATTTTTTTTTTGGTTTTATTTTACAAAAATGTTTTACTTTTGTTTATATAAAAGGGCAAGACATCAATTTTCCATTTTACATATTGGATAACAAGTTGGTACAAAGAATCCTAGTGTCTGGTTCTAAAAAATTAATAAAATGAGACACATATGGAGTCCGGACAAGTGTCAATGAAGTGTGTGACGTGGACATGACATCTCCTTAGAAGTTCCATTGGCAGATTATTATATTATCATACTTTATAAACTATGTTGCTTGCACATGCACTTGATTATGTTCAATGATTTAACCTTTTAATTGCTATAAAATTTTTATGATATTATTGTCAACTACCCACTGGTAAAAAAGAAAAGGGAAAAAAATTGTGTCATTATTTATTATGTCAAGTCATCCATTCATGGATTCAAAGTTTCTTATTGACTTCATATAATTCAGAAAATAATGTGATTTTCATTTCGAACATGCTGAATACACTATTCGATAATGTCTGTCTAGCAGACTCCCCACTTACTGATGCGGAACAAGAAATTGAAATCTAAGAAAGAAAAGTAATCAAGTAAAGAGAGAAGAATTAAGCCAAAGAAGCAGAAGCAGGAGAATAGAGAAACACAGGCAAACATGTCATTTAATTCAATTATCATCGAATTCAAGTCTTCCTAATCCAAATAGTCTCAACTTTTTAAATAAGCTAATAAATCCTCAAGATAGCTAAAAATAAAATAAAATCAAAGATAAGTATCCTATAAAATCTCTAACTAATCCTACTTAAAATAAATCCAAACAAAACCTTCCCTAAAATAAAAGAATATTTTAATTTGAATAATATTTGAATTTGCATCACTTACCTTGACATGGAAGAAGGGCTCGACCCAATGCTTCATAAGCTTTAGACTTTCTAATTCTTTTCTAAGATTGCAAACTTCGTTGTTAACTTGTGCATATCTGAAGTGCTAATCTCTGAAAGGTTCATGTAAGTTTTAATTTAGCAATACTCTTGTGGTTGGCAATATGCATTAGGATGATGATTATTAGAGTCAAGGGGAGAAGCTCATGATAGTGCAGATCGGAGACACATATGTATATCATTCATAATTTGCATAAAGTGGATTTATATTTTCCTCGTTCTATTTTATGCATGTTATAGAGCTTCAATCTTTGACTGTATTGTATGAAGCTGCCAACTAGTCCACTTGTTCAATTGCTTCATTGGTTCTATGATCATTATTTTCTCTGAATGTAGAATGGGTCTAGGCACTACTGCCTTTTTTGACAACTTATTCTATGTATTCTGGCTTATGCTACATCTGACATTAGGGTAGAGGAGATTCCAGTTGGTGTTTTTTCTTAGCACTGTCTTTAGCATTGTTAAATATTTGACAGTAGGGTTTCCTTCTTGAATTCTGCAGAAAGAAATTGTCAAGCCTTGAGAAAGACCGTCAAGATTTGCAATCAACTATTGATGCTCTACAAGAAGGTTTGCATTTCTTATACTGTTTACCTACTGCATTGTATTTATGCAGAAATAAATTTATATTTAAATAGCAGTATGAAAAAGAACTAGTTGATTGCTAAATGTGTAATGTGAAAAAGAACTAGTTGATTGCTAAATATGTAATGTCTAAGAGGCCATGCATCCGCACTGTTTATTTATTTTTGTCGGTGGAAGAAGTATATTATTGAGGGAAAGACAAGGGAATTAAGAAAATGCCGCTTAAGAATACACAAAAGACTAATTATCCATGGAATGAATGAAGGCTAAAAAAGTAAATAATTTTGGCTCAGTCCTCCCAGCATCCATCTATATAAACTGTGCAATAAGTGACTTTTGAACTGGTTGAGGGTTGGTCAATATTATCTTACTATCTCTTGTAACTCATTCATAAAATAGCAATCAAAACCCAATTAGATAGTGTGTGCTTTATGCAGATGATTGGGCACCACATTATCCCTACCATGGTCGCTTACTCCCTTGCTTGCCCTGCAGTGACTCACTGCGATAGCACACCAAGATCCCATCCTGTGGCAGCAAGATCTCCTTCGTCATTTGCTGCCCTTCTGGCAAGGACATTAATGTCTGAGGGCATTTTGAACCCCCTTGGGGATATTTCAGACATTTCATTGCGAGTGACCTTGTGCCGCCACTCCCTCTTGATGGCCACTCCCACACACGCCCTCCTATGGACTGCCTCCTAAGTTTGAAGTTTCAACTTGGCAAAATTGAGATTAATCTCATCCCTTGGGTTAGTAGTAAGGCTCAGGGGCATACATCCTTCACCATGAATACCTTAGGGGTTTATGACCCACACACTTACTTGTAGGGCTATTGGAGACTAGCAGTTTGGTGGCTAGAGTTGGGGGATTCATTGAGGTCGTCTCGACCATCCTAGTGAGTGAGACACTGCCTAACAACTAGAACATGTCCACTTGTACAATTACGACCATGATCTTTGTATCAGCTTGCATGCCGCCACTACTTGGTGGTGTGTCCTTTTGCTGACAGTTGCATCAGCCCATGCAAAGTCGACCACCTCCCCCAAGGACTACTTTCTTAGGCGTGTGAAAGCCAATCTCCTTGTTTTGACACTCTGCCTTTAAATACCCCTTTGTTCCCAAGTGATAAGAGCATCCATCCTAAGGCTGATCTTACACACACACTTTAATTCTATCAAATATTCTCGACAATATTTCCTTCGGGATAATCCAGGAACCATAACAAATGGGGAATCATTCCTAATTTTGCTTGCATATAGAAAAGCTATGGCTTCCTACCATCTAGAAATTCACTATTGTAATTGATTTGTCTAGTAGGACAAAAACTGAGTTGTGTTACAGAAAAAATATGTTAATAAACTATCATGGGAAAAGGTGAAACTACTTAAAGATGAAATTGGAATATCTTTCTTGATGGTTTGTTCATCTCCAACATAGATCAACTAATCTAACTGTCTGGATGAATGAATAAAAGTGAAGTAGGAAGTGCAATAGGAGTTACTGATATAACAAGTGTTGAGGTTGTATAGGATTGTCACTGAGGATGTGGCATCCTTTAATTTAACCAAGGGTGTATTTTGCAAAGAGCTGACAGGAGAAGATGGATCCACACAACTGATTCTTCAGTGGCTGCTTGTTAAGTTGAGTTGGTTTTATACAATTAGGCAGTTCTTAAAATGCTTTCTGAAGAAATAATCCTGAAATAATTCAGTAATAAAATTCTTGCTCTCAAAACATTGATTTTGATGTTTCCTCCTTTTACTTAAAAAGAAATTTTGCTTCACCATCACCAAGTGAAATTATTTCTGTGTAATTATAATTAAAGCATAACAAGTCTAATATATGGTTGCCATATTGTTCTTTCATGAAGATAATTTTGTTATTTCAGGCATTTATTTACAACTCGAGTAATTTTAAAATTGTTGAACGGATTTAATTATGCTGCCTTATTTTGCTCCTCTCAATTTTATTCCCTTTTCTCAGAGAAAAAGCTGTTGCAAGCTAACTTATGGAAAGCTTCTGCAAATGGAACTTCCGTTGGTGTTGGCAAGAGTCTCACTAACAAAAAGGATGTGTCAACTTCTACAGCGGATTTGGGTGAGCAACCCTGATGGCTCTCTGTTTTTACTTTCTTGGTGTTTATAGTTCTCTGCTTTCGGTCATTTTGGATTGGAAGCGGGAAAAACCATCCCAAATTGCACGTGGCTGGATGGGGTCTGTGTCTTTGGACCCAAAACTGTTTTCCAAAGCAAAGTCTGTTTTTTTGTTGAAGACAATTTACTAATTTGAATGCCATCTGTGCATATTAGGTTCAAAATCAAGAATTATTTCTATGATTGCAGTTGTTGCGATTATCTATCTCATGGTGGTTGTTAATGTATTATTTGATTTTTGACTAAACAATTCAGTTGTGTACAATTGGTTATTATCTTTACAAGTGGTTATTGGATATTAATTATGCTTTAGTTTTAATTGTAGTTTTTGTTCTATGAATTTGATTGCTCTTTTGGATGTTGATATTGTTAACTCAGTCCACAAGGATGATACAGATGCTGAAATGGACACTTCAAATTTGGAAATGTACAGCGTTGCTCCTCTTCTTGGAAGGATTGCTTCTACTACCTCCTTTCTTCCTGAAAACCAACAGTTCAATGTTGAAGTTTCATCTTCAAATATTCCACCTGATCAAATGAGAATGGTTCAAAACATTCACACCTTAATTTCTGAGGTAGCATCAGTTATGTTGTAAGATAAATTTATTTATAATTGTTTTTTCAAGACTTGATCTTTTTCTTTTCTTTAAAAGGTCGAGGATGTTCATCGTATTTTATTTTTGTTTCTTATTTTCACTTAACTATTGTGCTGGTTCAAGTATATATATATATATGATTTGCAAATTAGTGCATGTATAGCACGGAATATACTTTTTAGAATCACTGAGTTCTGGATTTTACATGTTTGCAGTTAGCATTGGAGAAAGAAGAGTTGATGCAAGCGGTATTGGTCGAATCGTCTGAAAGTTCCAAGTTGAAGGTAAAATTTGGTCTGAAATTAAAAAAAAAAAAATCCTCTCCAGTGCAGAGTTGTTCAACTGCAGAGCAACCACAAGTGTAGGCTGATGTTAAATGCGAATTAGGTTCAGGTTGCTAGTATTGAAATGCTGAGAATGCATAGAGCATGCCTACTAAACAATGCTAATAAAGACTGTGGGTGGTTGTGTTGTGTGATATGTGCACTTACTAAGAAGCATAGATATTTCTAGGACGTTGATATATCAGTGTTGTGCCCACTTATCAAATACTCCCTCATCGCATGTCGGATGCTTGTCCCAACATGTCATTTTTTAATTATTTTTGAACTAGACACTTTTTGGCCACTTTGGAGACACGCGTGTTTGCCACTCAAACACAATAAAACACATTATAATTATGAAGAAAAAATTTAGAATTCTATACATATAAAAATGAATAAATAGTTGGTTTTTCTTGTATACGTAAAAACATATATTTATTATTAATGTGTCCTTGCTGTGTGGCATCTTGATAGTTTTCAAAATTAACATATTTGTGTCTCTTTGTTGTGTCGTAAGAATGCTTGTGCACATGTTTTTATTTGTCAAGGAAAGCATTTCTGTGGCATCAATGAATCTGTAATTTTAAATAGTCTACACTAAAAAATAGAATGATTCTCCATTGTATTTATTTTCCAAAAAAGCATGCATCCATTTATTGCAGGATTATACTTGTGTAAGTGAACATCTAAAACATGGCTTGTTGCATGTTTATTCTACAGAGTGAGGACTATGATCCATCTTTCCACGAACCTATTTAAAGTCCAAGTGCCCAAATAATATCATGATGGATTGACTTAGCAATTAAACTTATTGACGTCAGGTAGTGTCTTCTTTTTCTTCATAGACAAAAAAAAGGGAATTTGTAAATATCCATTAAAGGAACATTTGCAATTTTCTATCCAAATTTCAGCAATTTTGAGAGGAAAAAGAGGGGGAGGGGGGCTTATGATGGTACTGAAAATTGGTAACCTTTCACATAGATGAGCGAGAAATCGTATTTTCTTCCTTTAATTTCAAGTACATTTTTAAATAATATCAACTTATATTAGTATATGATATAATATGTAAATTATTTTTTTAAATATGAATGACATTTCCACACATATATAGCCAGCTTTTAAATACGTATCCCTATGTTGAGATATGGGTTTAGGATATCTAACACTTCGACATGTGCCCACACTAATTA
>JAVXUM010000046.1:20054902-20065110 GCA_035590655.1 Pouteria glomerata
GAGAGAGAGAGAGAGAGAGAGAGAGAGTAAAAACTAAAAAACCTAAAGGCCTTTGTGCAAAATTCCCAAAGGGCTCCTCTCATTATTTTGTACACAAAATGATGTGAGTGTTTCATCAATGAGTTGTCATCTAAATTAAACTAGCCAAAAAAAAAAATAAATAAATAAAATAAAAAGAGAGAGAGAGAGAGAGAAAAAAAAAGCAGCAGCTAGCAGTATGATTTGCATCTTCTATGGCAAGCAACAGTGACAGAATGCTTCTTGTGCTTTGTTTCTTGTTTCCAGATGTTGCCAATGTCATTTGCCACCCTAACTGCATCCAGTGATGCTCCAGAGAGTCCTCTCCTTGTGAACCCGACTGCATAGAGCCCGAATTTTCCTTTCCACCCGTTTGGAAATGGAGATTTTGGAAACCCACTTCTCGAAAAGAATTCATTTTCCTGAAAGACAAACAAACATTCTAAGCAAGCTTTAGCATCTTCTCTCCATGCGCTATATATGTAGCCATACATACATTAAAGAATCTTCAAACTTCCTGTTTGGCTTGTCCTCTTAAACTCAAAATTATGACCTGATTTAAAAGTCTTGCGATTTGCATGAATATTTTTTAAAATTTTGTGATAGTTTCGGAAGGCATGGCCCTAAGACTCACAAGGGTTTAAGAATACAAGCTTGTACAGCGTTGTAATCTTCTTTTTATTATAGTAAATTTTTTTTTATTATCTTACTCGTGAACATAGATTTTATAATTGAACCACGTAAATCTTTTATTTTTATTTTTTCTTCTTTTTTTTTATACTTTGTTTTATGTATTTGTGTGATTTAAAATTGTGCCGGATTTATAACACTTCTAAAATACTTTATCTTCTCAAAGAGAGAACAAATTTGTTTTTACCAAAACTACCAAACAAAACGCAGTTGATCTGATTCTTCAGAATCTGCATCAAATATTAGCAAAATAAGAAGGCAATAGTGGAAATACAAAGGGCAATCCACTTCTGTTACAGAACAGATAGTCGACCAACAACCCCGCCCATTTATCCTCTTATCAGATTTTCTTGGGAAACCAATTTCTATAGTAGAATGAACCCAGTGGAAGAAACTTCTAAAAGATATTAAAAAAAAAAAAAAAACTTGGAAAAAAATCGGGATGAAGACCACCAGACCAAACAGAACCCAACAACCTGACCAGTATAGAAGCAGAGAATCTAAAAGGAATCCAACTTCCATAACGGTCACATGAATGCATATATATATATATATAATAACTTAAAACTTTAATATCATAATTAAATTCTCTCACCTTTAACCAAGAAGGAACATTACTGCAATACCCAGTTGCCAGAATAACTGAATCAACCTCAAGATTTTCACCATTGACAAGCTCAACTTTGTCTCTTGAGAACCTCCTGATCCCAGGGACTACTTTAATCGCACCAGATCTAATTTTTTGCAATGCACCAATGTCCAGCACAGGGGTCTTCCCTTCAGTGTTTTTGAGCTGTAAAGGACCTACAGATGGCCTTTTCAGACCGTACTTCTCTAGGTTTCCAAGGACCAACCTTGCAATAACTAGCAATATTTTATCAACCAGCCAAATTGGCAGGAATCTCATCATCAAAACTGCCAGATCAAAAGTTGATTTTCCAAGGACTTCTCTGGGCAGGACATGAACCTGTTGATCAAAGCAGAGTAAAAAACAGTTATAATTTTGACTTTTGGAGATAATATCATCCGCATCCTCAAAATTAATTTACAAAGATTAGAGAGACCCATTAAGATCTTATATTAATATAAAATATATTATTTTATCAACGTAAGATAAATTTAATAACACCTGCTCATGTGGAGAGGTAGAATTAAGGGCGGAGCTATAATTTTTCTTGGTATTAAAATGAGTTATGACCGAGTAACAAATTAGGCTAAAAATTTTTGTAACTTCGAAATATGGACTTGGTATTAAATTGGAGTATGTTTTAGGGCGTTTAGAGTAACAAAAAGTAATAGAAGCTGTAAGTTCATTTCATACAGTGAAATAAAAAATAAATAATTTTTAAAAATTTTTAGTATCTTTTAACAATTTTTAGAGTTTGAAATAAAACTTTAGTATTAAACTAGATTATAATAATTAAGTTAGAATATTATATTTTATCAGCTATCATCAAAAAAATATTTTAAGTCAAAATTTTACCCAAATTAGAGTTTACTCAAGCTTATAGACAAATTAACCCCTAAACCGAATAGTGTCCCTATGCTATCAGGAGTGCACTAATGAGAGATTAAGCTCAAATAGAGCTCTAATACCGTAATAACTAAAATCAATTACTAAGAAATAAATGGAATAATAGCGGTTTGGAAAGACACTATTTCATCCACGTGCGAAGAATCTCAGCATAAAAGGTAAGTAATTTGTAGAAAGCATTGACCAACCGAGCTCCGGACCACCATTGATGGAACTGCATTGTGGTGGCAAAGATCAAGAGAAACCTCCATCCCCGAGTTGCCACAACCAACCACTAAAACGCGATTTCCTCGATAATCTTCGCCGGACTTATAGTCGCAAGCATGCATAACACGGCCACCAAATTCCTCCAACCCTTCAAACTCCGGCACCACCTTCTCCGCATTCTCTCCGGTGGCCACCACCAGCCACCGGCATATGTACTCAACCTCCGCCCTAATTGAGCCATTATTAACGACACCACCACTGCTTACGGTGGTGGACTTGACCCTCCACAACCCACAAGTTTCGTCGTACTTAGCCGACTTCACGGATTCGTCGAACCGAGGTCTAATGTCGAAATGCGCCGCATACGATTCGAGGTAGTCGATGAACTGGTACTTGGTGGGGTACTCCGGGAAGTCGGCCGGAAACGGGAAGTAGGGTAGTTGGCAGAATTGCTTAGGGAGGTGAAGTTTGAGCCGATCGTATGTGCGGTTTTTCCAAAGCGCGGCTATGCAATTTGCCCTTTCGAGGATGATAAATGGCACACCTTGTTGTTTTAGGCCAGCCCCGACTGCTAGACCCGACGGACCCGCCCCGACAATGACAGGTCCATTTACCAATATACACCGGGCAGAGAAGAAGTTCTCTCGATGATCAAAAGTACTGTGAATCATACTGTTAACTGGTGTGGGTATATACATATTATATGTGAAGATGATGATCAGTAGTACAATGAATCAGGAAGTATGTTTTTTGGGACTGAGGCAGGTTTTAGCTAGATGGATGATTTATCCAAAATTGTACTACTTTTCTGGATGTAGAAAAATATAGGAGGAGAGGATGGGACAAGGAGGCTAGACAGGAGAAGAGAATAGAATGTGTGTATTGTTTGTTTTGAAGCAAATATGAGTGGAGAGGGTCAAAGGGGATGGAGGGGGTTTAAATTGGGAAGTTGGCCATATGTGCAGCATGTGATTGGGATTGAAAATGATATATGCTTTTTCTCTAGTGATAAGCTTTGGCCAACCCCCCCCCCCCCCCTTCTTTGTTTACTGCATGTACAGGAACTAAAGTTTACGACTTTTTGTTAACTCAAACCCTAGTGTGTGTATGTATAACCTAATAATTTTTCAACGTGAAGTCTTGGACTTATATATAGTATTCATAATTAACTTTTAAAATAAAAAAATGTTAAAAAGAGTGAGTAGTTGGGATCTCAATGTTAATGTGCAACTTATTGTGACAATCAATATTCATATGTAATATTTATTATCAGTAATTTTAGTTTTTCATAAATTGTTCTAAACATATTAGAGTCTCAAAATGCTAATATCTAACGCATTGTAACAATTAAATTGTAATATTCATTATTAATAATCTACTTTTTCATAAATGCACTGAACATATTAAGATGTCAATAATCTAGTTTTTTATAAATGCACTAAACATCAAAGGGTCCTAATGTTAATATGCAATGTATGATAATCAAACTGTAATATTCATTTATAAAATTCATCATCAGTAATATCTAGTTTTTCATAAAATGTACTAAGCATATTAGAGTCTTAAAATGTTGATATACAACATATTGTGACAATCAAATTGTAATATTCATCATCAATAATCTAGTTTTCATAATGTACCAGACATATTAGGGTCTCAATGGTAATATGCAATGTGTTGTGATAGTCAAATTATAATACTTATTATTAATAATCTAATTTTTCATAAATGTATAGGGAATCAATAATCTAGTTTTTTTTTTTTTTTTTTATAAATGTACTATATAAAATAGGGTTCCAATGTTGATATGCAATGTATTGTGACAATCAAACTGCAATAATATTCATTATTATATATTAATTTAGTTTTTCATAAATGTACTAAATATAATAAGATATCCATAATAATTTCCACACACATTAACTAATTTTTGGAGTTTTAAAGTTAACGATTAGATAAACCTTCAATAACACAGAAAAAACTCGAATTAGTAATCATAGGAAAAATAAATCCAAACTTTATATTTCTACTAGTTGAGTTATTTCTTGAGATTTTATTTATTTTTTATTTTTGAAATTCTGATTAAGCATAATCTCACCCATTTTTTTTTTGTGCACTGAGTTTACAGTTGAGTGACATCTAATTCACCAAATCCATAGTCTGGTATGGCCACCCTATTCATGCCCTATGCCTATCGAAACAATGAAGGGCCAAAACCCTGCACGTGGTCGACTGTTATCTCCCATAGTTAGGTCTCGTAGTGACTAATCAAGCCTCCAAATTTGGCCTACCTATTCTAATTTATGAGCTCCATATCACTGAAATTAATTAGGCATTATCATCGTATCCCTATAGCAATCGTATCTTTCCACGAGCATATCCTATGTTTTAAGCGGTCAAATGTAGCATTTGTAGGTTTCTGAATAAAACTCAGTTTGGTAAAATCTACAACCAAAGATACAGGAGAGGGGTAGAATTCAATTACGGGACGGAGTTGGGGTTAGCATAAAAATCAACGGCAAGTTGTGGATTGAAGATCAGAGGTCGTTAGATTTAATTGAGTAATTTAGATATATTTAGTATTTTTTTAGATTAAAAAAATATAATATATCTAAATTATTAAATTTTAATTTAATAATTCTCGATCTTTATTTTATTTTTTAAAAAAATAATAATTTTTTATCTCAATATTGTTGAACTGACATAAATTTTTACGTCATTCCCACCCTCTTCTCACGGGAAAGGACAGAGATCTTTATTCTTTTTAATGGAATCAATGTCAATGGAGAAGTCATATCACACCAGTCTCCGCAACTACTTGTTGCCAGCAAGCAATTTCGGCAAGTTCCTCCCCTTACTAACATTCAGCTTCTGACTCGATCGGGTATATGATTAGTATGATTTGACGAACTCAATTCATTTGTATCTAGCTAAGCTATTTTAGTAGATGATATTTGAATCTACAATCGACCATATATGTGAGCACATGTTTCTGTGAAAACAATCGAACAGTTACCGCAATATTAGCAAAAAGCGACAAAAGAAATTTGGTGCCTTTTGAAGATTTGCCTGCCCTTCTCTTATCTCATCAATTGTTTGAAATTCAAACAAAATTTAGAGAGTACGATGAAATTTGAAAAGTTTAAGAATCATTCAAAAGTGCGGTTATATATATATATATATTTAAATTTTGAATTCTGAGTAGAATAGTAATTATCATTATATTTTACTATAATTTTTGTTGGTATAGTAAGCTGAATCACTGTGGAAAAACAAAGTATCACTAATGCTATGTTTAGAACATAAATTTGTAAAGGAAAAAATAAAATAAAATTTATAATTTATATAATTAATTTTTATATACTTAACCAATTAAAAGATAAATTTTGTTGATAAATATTTACTAATTTTAGTTTTGCAATTTTAACTCGATAAAAAAAATAAAATAAACTTAATTTTTTTTTATAAAAATTTATATTTTTACCATTTTTTTCACTTTTTTTTTTTTATCTCCACAAATTCATATTCCAAACGTAGCCCACATATAAAATTATTTAATAAAATCATGTCACCGTCACAAAAGTAAAGCTGAAAGTGCAATACTAAAACTATATGGTAATAATAATTGATTTTTATTACAAACTATAAATATTCAGTGTGACCACACTGGTTTCTCACTACAAAATATATTAAAATTAATGATTATATGTTTAATGATGAAGTATGATTTATCATTAGAATTGTCATTAAGTGTTAAATATGATAAATTTAATTATAAATAATATTTTTAGTGCGGTTATGAGAATTAATTCTAAATTCTATACATTGTTTAATTAGATAATGATATAAATATTTTCAAGTATGTGCAAATCACGGAAACTTTCTCTCTCTATTTCCATTCACCTTTGACGATTCCTTGGAATTCATCGGCTAATTGTGCCTGCTCTCTAACGATGTAGTGAAATTAATACCTACGTGTCTTTTGATCCATCATGAGTTAGTAGCCATTGTTTGAATTAGTATTAACAAGTACAAATGCTAAACCTAATAGGTCAAAGGTCGATCACTTAGTTTATGCTCTAAGTAAGATGAATTAAAAATTTGAGAGGCTTTGTGTTGAGAAGTAAAAAGAGGCAACTGACAAGAGCTATATATATTTCGGTAGATAGTCAAGACCTAAGTTGTTCGAGTTTGATTTATGATCCTTAAGTCGAATTTGAATTTGATTTGTACTCTATTAGAATCTAAATTTGATCTTGAGTTTCAAAAAGTTAGTTAGAAAGGCTTTTAATAAAATTATATATATATATATATATATTTTAATCACAATTTTCGTTATGATGTATTATAATTTGAATCAAAATAATGTATTTTATTTAATTAAATTACATATGAGTTGAACTAGATTTTAAATTATCTTTTATCAAGTTAGATATCCTTTTGATTTCAATCCCATATATTTGAATCTGCCTGAAGCGCATCTATTCTTTGAAGCTAAAGGATGCTTTCGGCACTGATGGAGCAAACGTTTGAGAGGGGAGAAATTGAGAGCATGCTTTAAATGGAGCCATCAATAGAGTTTGAGATGTAGAAGGAGAAGAGAGAGAATAAGAGAGATGCAAAAGGAGAGGGACGTTGGCTAAATCAAGAAGATTTACGTTTTTAAGTACATTAATTTACGTGAATGGGGATGTCTTTTCCATCATGTTAATGGACATTGAACCTAGATAGGATTTAATAATCCTTCGAATTATTTGCCAATCAAACACTTTGGAAGTTGAGGCCCGGAAAGTAAAATCCTATCCCTCATTTTTATCTGCTATCAAGCGAAGCCTATAGTTTAAAATATTATCACTTGTAACAAAATATGACACAGTAATATCATAGAGTGGCTACAATCTGATATAGTGATGTTGATGGCAGCACTAAGTAGTTTTTTTTTTTTTTTTACCATGCTGTAATAAGTGATGCTAGGTAAAGAATCATACCAATGTGAAGACAATATATATCATCAATCATATGTTGCAAATTTAGGTTGGGTTCGGTGGGTCAATTTTTAGCCCAAAAAAATACTAAAAGTTGTCACTGTTACAGTAATTTAATATTTAGTAAACTATCAATTTTTACCATTTTTTGCTTTATTATAGTAATTTGATATGACAGCGGACTCCACTTTTTTTATACTTTTTTGTTATGCTACAGTAAAAAATCTTATCAAACACTCAAAAGTTATCACTTTTCTTCTTTGTTACAGTAACAATTTTACCAAACACCTAAAAAGTTATTCAAAGTTGTCAAAAATTACAATTTTTTTACCAAACATACCAAAAATTATTACTAACAATTTTTAACAAAAAATTACAAAAACTTATTGAAAATTTTGTCCTCCAAACACCTTCTTAGCATACTGAAATTACTTTGTGTTTGTTTTACTGATAAACGTTGAAAATTTTTAAAATTTTTTAAAAATTATTCACTTTTATCTCACTACAAGAATTACAAATTTACAATTTATCTCATTTTATTTCATTATATATCTCACTTTTTATCACTCCAAACACACCCTTAACATGTTTAATTAGTTTAATTAGAAGACTCTATTTGGTTGAATGTAAATATTTGTAAAAAATAATTTATTTATGTTTCATAAAAGTATTTTTTAGACGTAAATAAAAATATTTTTAAAAAATATTTTACATTGAGACACCGTTTGTTTCGTTACTTTAATTTTTTTTCTTCTTCAGAAAACCCTTTGCATGAAAAGATTTTACATTCTTCACAGTTTCCGAAATTTGATAATGGAAAATGTATAATTATTTTTTTTAGTAGAAGAAATTAATATAATTTATAATCTTCATTAAATACTGACTTTTAGATGAAATCAATGAAGATATTAGACATTAAAGAATGTAAATCAATACCTTAACATTTCGTTCGAAAACTTTATTCTCTTAGAATTGATTTGATTTTAAAATATAATTAATTTGATAGGATTTAGTAAATAAAATTTTATATTTAGAACACATTTTGAATTTAAAATTTGAATTGATTTTATTTAAGAGAAATACCAAATTGGACCATGTTAATAAAAAATATGATATATAAGGATAAATTTGTCTACTTATTTAGATGATTTAAGAAAATAATAAATTCTCATTAAATTCTATTATTTTAGATTAAATTTCAAATGATATAGAAATTTTAAAATTTAAATTATAAAATGAAATCAAATTTAATTCATAAAATTTTATTTTAATTTTAGACATAAGAATTTATGAAAACTTTCATCAAATAAAATTAAATCCTATTAAATCCACCATTCTAAATGAAGTGTAAATTTTCATTTAGGTCAAAGATTTATTTAAAAAAAGGGAATAGAAATTCAAAATTCTTTTTCTTTATCTAGATTGTGATAGAAAATAGAAAAGAAAAAATGAAAATTAAGAAATGAAAATTAATTTAATTAAAAAATTAATATATCTTAATGAATATCTTTTATTTTATTATTATTATTTTTTGAATCCATTTAGACCAAAATATATACTTAAAATTTTATATTTTTTTTTTACTATTTTTTTATCTTTTCCTTCTCTCTCTCTCTCTCTCTAAATCAAATCCTTACTTCAAACATAGTCTAAACGCCATCAATAAAACCATCACTTCAAACATTAGTACATTATTGATTACCATATGAATATGTATAAAAAATAATTTGCATATGCGCGGTGGTGATCGGTGCATGGAAAATATGCAATTACGGAGTTAGAATTGAAATCTCTTACCAACTTTTTGTATGACCAAACAGCAAACGTCGAGGAAAATGGCTTTGAAAAAAATATTTTACCCTAAAACAAACAAATTAAGCCTCAAACAAACGGATCCCAAATCTAGAATAAATTTCCAACCCTTTTTTTCTGGTCAAGTAACTTTCCCCATTATGGGCGGATTAACTAGTCTTACTCAAACTGATTGGACAAATTGTCATGATACATGCATGTATCAAAACAATTGGACAGTTTAATATATAAATTAACGTACACACATAATTGGCCTTGTCAATTTCAAAACTTGTTCAAGAAAATATGGAACTCGTGAAATGAGAAACTAATCAGGAAAATTATATTCTTTAAAAAAAAAAAAAAAAGTAAGCATAGTTTGGTAATTAATCAGAAGAAGTTGAATTTACTTTTTCTTTTTTCTATTACGAATTTTTTTTTTTTTTTTTAATTTAGTATCTTTCAATTTTTCTATTTTTTCGTAGTATTCTAGTTTTTTTTATTTTTAAACATTTCTTTATCAAGGTAAATAATATGTCTAGAAGTTAACAAGATTTAAATTAAATTGTTGTTTTGATTTTGGGTCACTTTAACAAGATAAACAAATAACGTAAAGAAACTAACAAGAATAATAAAGAAAAAAAAGAGATTTACGTGGTTTGATAATATATATTCATTTATGAGTAAGATATAATCAGTTTTTCAATTTAAATCTCCAATAACAGAGTATGTATTACAATATAAGAAGAAATATATAATCTTAAAAAGACCTTAACTTTTAACTTTTTTTCTCAATCAAATTCTTAAAAAATTCTAATTTAAACTTAATATAAATACACAATATGTTCCATACAATATAAAAAGAAAACCTAGCTTTTAGTTTGGGGTGATTTCTCGAAAATGCAAACACAATCCCAGTGCTTCAATGTCCGCACGAGGTGGTGCTAACAAGGCGTGAGAGTATGCATTTTGGACAACTTGGG
>JAVXUM010000046.1:20066688-20081518 GCA_035590655.1 Pouteria glomerata
GAATCATACGTATCCATTTGTTATCACATTGAGATTGCAATTTGGAATCACACCACCTGCATATACACATACACTGTTCTATAACATTGAGATTGAGGATGTCCTTTTTGGCCCACTTAGTCCTTTCATGCCGACTATTACATATATATATATATATCTCACATTCATTGATTTCATTCTAGTTTCTAAGACAGCACAAAGTTCAACAAGGATACATATTTTAAGTTCGAAATATGTGATAAACTACTACTGATCCCAAACTTGGATTTACACTTAAACAACCCCAGTCGATGATAAGAAGAAGAAAAATCAAAAGAAAAGAAGAGTAAAAAATGAAAGGGGAAATGACCTTGTCACAGGGGGGAAGAAGAGGTGCATGTGCATGGAAGCTTGTTGCATGCCTTCCTAGAGGGGCAAGAATGACTAGTGGTGTTTGGTTCTTATGGTATTTTTCCCTGTGGCTTTGAAATGGGCAGATTCGTCATTCCAAAATTGTCACGACACCTTAAAAAAAAAAAAGATATACAAAGTAAGATAGCTACATATTTTCTAACAGCCTCTCTCGATTTAGTCGATCAGTCAGGATTTGCCTAAATTAGTTTACTCTCCATGATTCTTTGCCGGCTAGAGTCATGGGACGAATTTTACCCAGTGCGCACCCTCGGATAGCGGCCGTGGGTTTCCTCGTATCAGAAGATAGTCCCATATTAATATATATATATAATATACATAATAAGTAGGAACGACTCCCAGCCTATCAACGTCCATTTTGTGTCTGCTTTTTCCGATTATGGCCCTTCAATTTTTTTATTTGTTAATAATTTGCTTTTCTTTTTTTTTTTTTTAGAGTATAGATATCCTTTGGTTTTCAATGATATTTTGAGCCTCTTTTGTCCAGTTATGCCCCTTTTATTTTTTATTTATTACTAAGATAACTCCCCGCCTTTCAACGTCTATTTTCTGTCTTTTTTTCCGATTATGCCCCTTCAGTTTTTTTTTGTTTGGTTTATTATTAATTTGTTTATTTATTTATTTATTTAGAGTAAAGATACCTTTGGTTTTCAACGATATTTTAAGCCATTTTTGGTTTATTACTATTTAGTCTTTTTATTTTTTGGTTTTTTAAGAGTAATGATAAAGCCTTTTCTGGTAACTTTCTTTTTTAATTTTGGCCTTCTTCATATTTAAGGTTATTACTATTTTATTTTCTGTGTGTCTTTTTTCAATTTTTTTAAGACTTACATTTTTTTATTTTTATTTCAATTTTTTTTTTTTTGAATAACAAATTTTTCCTATTTATATTCAATTTTCATTATATTTATTCATGTTCTATATAGTAAGTCGAAATGTACTTTCAATGTATATATTTTTATCATTTTTTTTTAACCTTATTTTATATTTTTTTTACCCTTCAAGTGTTACTGCATTTTTTTAAATAATAAATCACACACAATGAACATTCAACATACATATTTTTACCAATTTTTTAATTTTTTTCCTTTTTTTTTTTGTCATTCAAGAATTGTTGCTTTTTTTAAGAGTTTTGCTTTTTTTATTTCATATAATAACATACTTTCAAGGTACATATTTTTGACTATTTTTTTTTATTTTCGTCTCTATTATATATATATATATATTTATCTTTCAAGTGTTACTGATTTTTTTAGAATGAGCCACGATATACTTTTAACGTATATGTTTTTTTCAATATTTTCATTTTTGCCCTTGTTATATATTTTTTTATCCTTCAGGTGTTGCCTTTTTATTTTTTATTTTTTTGAGCTTTGGTTTTTTTGGTTAAACTTTAATACTATTTTATTAATTATTCTTTAATTTTTTATTACGTTGTTTCATATTTATTCTATTTTTTCTTGTCTAAATTAAGAATTTGTCATAGAAAAATAAGAAAACGTAAGGATTCTAGAGTCCTTCTCTTATTTAGGATATATATAAAATGTAAGAAATTGATATGAAACATAAAAAATTAAATTAATTATTTTAAAAAAATTTAATATGATAATTAATTCATTTTATTTTAATTTTTTTAAATTTGTTCAAATAAGAGTATATATTTAGATGTTTTATGTTTTTGTTTTCTCTTTTTTTTTTCTATATTTTTCTTTTAATTTTCTCATCTTCATTTCCTTTTTTTTCCCCATCAAATTCTTACTCAAAATGCACTTTTTTTTTTTCTTTTGGAGTTTTAAATTTTTTTTAAGAAGGTCAAATATTATTTTATTAATTATTTTTTTCTCTTTATTTTTATCATTTGTTTCATATTATTCATTTTTCCTTTCTCGTTTATATCTCTTTCTTCATAATAGAAATAAAAGAATACGAATTTAAAATTCATTATCTTGTTTATGTTAATATAAAAAATAAAAAAAATATGTATAATTTTTAAATATTGTGAATACTAAACGTAATTACTCCAATGTTGAAGAAAGATAACAATAATTTACCATATTAATATATATATTATATTATCAGAGGGGGAAACTATTTAGAGGTTTTTGTCGAATGCATGCATAATTGGGTCTTAATTTCTTTACCTATTCACTCACGAAAAGAACTCCATCATCACGCACTACCGAAAGTCATCGTTTGAAACGGCAATTTTAATATTATTTTAATATTAGAAAAGTAAAAAATTCATTGCTTCAACGATAGCGCCAATCTGATCATTCAATAAAAATAAAAATTTCCGAATTGAAGTCATTTTTTGGAACAACGACCAAATGACTACTTTAATAAACTTATAAATCTCCCAACTCAATCTTTGGATAAATTGAATGCGAAACTCGAAATGAGCTAATATTTTATTTTAAAGTCATCGCTTGTGACAAACGAATGCAAAAAACTTTTTTAAGAATGTTTATTTTTATTATTCATTTTGTTGGAAGGAGTTTAAGTTGTTTGAAATGAATTTTTATTTTCAAATACTGAAATTGTAGTTTTAAGTGTCGACTTTCGAAGATGCATGGATCATATAATACATTTTTATTAATTTTTTTTTTTTTGGTTCAGAGTGAATGGATGACGAAATTAAGATGAAATGCCAGGTAAAAGCCTTTCTCATTGATGACACAGTATGATAGGGGTATAAGCACGGATGGAACCATACCCAGTCGAGGGATGACGGCCGTCACAATTGAAATTCTAAGAAAAACAAAATCAATCTAACCCTATTCTATCGACTCATTTTATAAAGAAAATTGCAAGCTTTACACATTCCTAACTACTAGAGAGTTTAGTTTCGGCAAAGAACATAATTCAAGCGATCGTTTGTAGCAGTCACTAATAATGTTTTAGCGATCGTCCGATCGCTTAAGGCGGTCACAGATACTTAGTCGCTAATATAGTGTAGCTCGTACTTTGGCGATGAAAAAATTTGCGCGACCACTTGTATGCACGATGGGATTTAGCGACCACTTTTGACAGTTTTTGATGCAGTCTTGAAAAACCCGAGACGCCTCTTCTTTCTCTCTCCCTTTTTCCCTTCTCCTTCCCCCGCCCTCTGCCCTCCCACCTGTTCTTCACACCATCTGCTACTGGTCGCCGCTGCCGGTCACCTCTTCTCCTGCCACCGGCCACCTCATCTCTTACTGCCAAGTTTGTTTATCTTCTATTTTCCCCTCTATCTGTGTGTGTGTGTGTGTATATATATATTTGTAACTGATTTATTGTTTCATTTTTGCAATTTTGTCCCGAATTTTGCAATTTTTTATTTCTAGTTTATGTGTTGTTCTTTTCACAGGTTTGATTTCCATTTTTTATTTTTTTTTCTTAGCCGAAGCTGGTTTAGCCCTTGGTTTTGTTTTTTCTCTTTACGTTTTCTTTATTTTTTTTTTTTTTATTTTGAAATTATTAAATTTTGTTTTTTTAAGTATACACTGTTCTTGGAATATTATTGGTATTTTTTTTTTTTAGAAATTTTGAACTATTGTAATATTGAATTGTTAGAATATTGTTGGTATTTCTTTTTTTTAAATTGATGATGGCAGCACTGATTTATATATATTTTTTTTTAATACATAATTTTTTTTTTTGTGTTGCACTGTTGTAATTTTGGATTGTTGTAATATTGGACTGTTGGGTAGTATTGGACTGATGTAATATTGCACTGTTGATAAAAAAAAAAATTATTAGAAGTTGTGTAAAAGTGAGATAATGGATGAATTTTATTAGAAGAAAAAATTGTTAACTTTTGATACGCTCATTTTTTTTTAATCTGTGCATGCACTTTTGGAATATTGTTAGAATATTGGACTATTGAAATGTTGGAATAATTTAAATAAGTTAAATTAATAAAAATATTATTATTACTTAAAATATGAAATAATGGTTTGATTAGTAGTATAATCACCAAATAAATTAATTAATATTACATTAGTTAAATTAAATTATGATATTCATAATGTCAAATAATTTCGTTCAAAAAATTAAAATTAGATAAATAATCATATTAAATTAATTTCAACTATAAAAGGTAATTATAATTACAACTATAAAATAAGTAAATATTAAATACAAATAATAAAGAAATAATAAATTTTAAAGAAAAATTAATTAAAACTAATAGCGAACATTCTCAGCCGCTTATTAGATCGCGCCAGTTGGCGGGAATGGTTATTTGCGACCGCCAGTAGCGGTCGCTATTGATTTTACGCTAGTCGCTAATTATTTCGCCCCACTTGATTGGTATTGGAGTCAATTAAGGCGGCAAAATATTAGCGGCCGCTTTTTTAGGTATTAGCGACCACTTTTTGGAGTCAATTCATTAACGGTTACTAATGCAGTCACAAATAGTTTCAACGACTACTTCTACAGTCGCCATTATGTTTTAGCGATGAAGTAATTGTGACCGCTTCTTAGTGGTCGCTAATACTATTTGCGAGCATTTTCTTATCTTTAGCGACTGCTAAAAGCGGTCACTAAAGGCCACCTTTCTAGTATATTTCTATTAATTCTTAGCCGATTGATCTTTTCTTAGCCCTATTTCATTGCTATTATTTTGATTGTTGTTTTATATATATAAGAAACATTTGATATCGACATACATAATTTTGACTATTATTGTATTTTTTTGTAGTATTTTACTGTTTATCATCTTATTTGTAGATATATATTTAGAAAAAATTCTACACTTAAAAAAATTGAAACACTAAAAATTTTTTTTCGTCACATTGCCTAAAAAAAAAATTCTTCATTCCGTATAAGATTTATTATCCCATAGAGCTGTCCAGCTGCTTGTGAGAAGACCTACTTGGGGGTCGTATTCTCATTCCAAAGCTCCTTTTAGGAGAAGAAGTAAGATGGGATCATAGTCTTCCGTTCTCATTGCTCCTTTAGAAAAGTTATGTTGAATTATAGTTTATGCGGCGGACTTGCTTTTGTAACCCCATATATATATATATATATATCACTTGGGCAAATGCTTTGAGGAATCTTATATAATATCCAAATAGTTTTCTAATAAGGAAAAAGTTATGTAAAGTTGGAATTCATTAGGTTATCACCAATTCCGACTAGTTTAGTATCCACTACACACGAACAATAAACTTATAAACTTTTGAGGATAATTCCATCATGATAATAATTAATTACTTCATCCCATCTGCACGTCCGTGCTCATTTGAGTATAAATTTAATCAACCCCTTTGTTTCATTAAATGATAACATAGGACCGCCATCGCATCTTCCTTGCAGGTGCTTCAGTATTGATCCCAAGTCCTTTCCATTCCACCAAAGATAACAATAAAAGGAAAAAGGGGAAAAAAGACATACGACAATACATGCATATATATATATATATATAATATGTGTATAATAGCAACAACTTATGCTCTAATACTTACTACATTTTAAACAAAATTAGTATTAAGTTTTTTATATAATTGAAATTTTAAACAAAAAATTCAAATCAGAAAAATTATAATAATTTATGAGTTTTAATTTTTTTTTTCAAAACTTTAAGCTATTGCAACTATTACTTATATTTTTGTCTCTCTAATTAATTTTTGATAAGTACCATAGAAGAAAACACAAATTATGGTGTTTTAATTTAAAAATTTTAATTTTCTAAAAATCATAATTGAGATGGATTTAAGTTGACAGTTTTGATTTGCATATGATCTTCACTCTTGAAATATAGTAAAATTTAAATAAAAATGATATCAATCCTTAAATGAAAGAAAAAATAATTCTTAATCGTTAGATTTTAATTTATGAGAGAGATATTTTTAAAAACCGTTCTATTTTATTATATAAATAAGAATAAGACTTAGTTTGGAAAGAAGGCTAGTTAGCTACAAAAAAGTTAACTTTTTTTATGTTACGAAAGAAAATAAGTTAATTTTTTAGTAGTTAGTTTTTTAACTTTTTATTAATTTGATAATTTTATCTTTTATAATTTAAAAAAAAAAATTAAAAAGTAAGATGGTAAATTTAGTAATTTTAGAAGAAAACAAAAAAAATTGAGTAGCTAGTAGTTGTGTAGCTCCAACTTTCCAAACGGAGTCTAAACAGAACAAAATTAATTAGATACAATAGAACAAAAATCCAAAGAAAAGAAAGAGAAATGTTTGACAAATCTGAGGTGGGATCTATTATATAAACTTTCTTCTCATCCTTTAGGTAGTGAAAAGCATCATATACGATTTCATCCCAATACTAGGAAAAATTAAATGGCTGTGGGGAGAAAATTAAAAATCAGCAATATTCGACTATTTCTCTTCATCTGTAATTTTTAACTATTTTTAATTAATTTTTTAGTCGAGCACAATAGTTAACCACTAAGCTTGGTTTCAGACAATTTTCGTAGAGATTGCAATTTTATAAATATCCTATCAAACTCGGAGACTTTCACTCATGAAAAAATAACAATTTCTCTATCTCACCACTATTCAAATAAAAATTATTCTGATAATTAATATGTTAGTAAGGTGACTTCAATCTAATTCATTTTAAATTTTATGCAAGTAACTCTATTTGAAAGATCCAAATTACTTAAGAATAATCATAAGTCTAATTAAAAAGATATTCAAGTTTGTCACTTGACCAATCCATACTTTTAGCAAAGGCCACTTTTTGATTGTTTATAGGTGCTGTTCGTGTGTAGCGGATACTAAACTAAATTATATTTAATATATTTTATTTTTACTAAATTAAATTATTTCTAATAAATAGTACAATTAAAGTAATTTAATTTAATTAATTACTTTGAATTAATAATTAATTAAATTAAATTAATTAAATTTATATGAAATATATTTCATTAAATTCAATTAACTTTTTAAAAAGTTAATAAATTTAAATATTTTGTTAAAAAGTTAATTATTATAAATAAAATTACATTTTCAGATGCAATTTCAATATTTATTTTAAGAAAAAATAAAAATGATAAAAAATATAAATTAAAAAAATGACAACTTAAAATTTTAACTGAAAATTTAATTATAGCTAGCCTTCGCCATATATTAAAGGGAATAGTTAGTCTAAAATCAAATCCAATAAAAATTACTATGACCAAAACTCTGTACCCAAATCTATAGCTGCGTACTTACTATTTTACTGCCAAAAGCTATGCGCATGCTATGTCAATCAGCACAATGTAGCTAATTAATACATCCTTCAAAATATGCATTATCAAAGTCATATACATATATATATATATATATAGATGTTTATGTACGTATGTGTTTCTTGAATATAAAAGGATAAATTGGAGGGGCAAAGCTAAAGAGCTAAGTGGCCATTATCCCTCAAGTTTTAAAAAAGTCATATGTGTATATGAGTTTTTGATTACAAAAATTATACTATAGTTCGTCCTTCTGCTTTAAATTTTGAAAAAATGATTAATCTTATTCAAAAAATCATTACCAATAGTATTTATAAATTTTTGAATTATAAAAATTTATCAAAATATTTAAATTATGAACTAATTTTCTTAAAATTTTATTATTTTTTCTTAATTGTTATATATAATTTAGAAATTAGAATATCAACTAATTGTACTATTTAAACATATATATTAATTTGTTTTTTATTTACTAGATATAATTTATAATACCAATTATCATTTTTTTGACCCCTAACTTGAAATTCTAATTTCATCCCAAATAAATTGCATATTATCATCCTCTCCGAAATTAATCTAGTTCCGACACACGCAAGTATTGTTGTTTAAAATCAAACACTGAGACTTGGTGGATTAATTTAACTTTTTCTATTCTTTTCACCAAACCCTTTTTTCTTCGAAACAGTCTGGAGTTTCCTTAATTAGTAGGTAGATCCCATATAGCTAGCTATATGATCATCAAGAACAAAGGGAATTTGTCCTAAAATAATGTTGGAAGGAATCAAAATATTTTGTTGGGATTCATTCATGATTAGAATAAGGGCCCCCATGAGACTGTCTTTTAGGTTTAATGATCAAGATTTGAACAATCTTCATCCCTTCCAATTATCTTACTAACACTCATTGCATCCACATGACTTTCCGAAAGTTTGAAAGGGAGAATATAAAGAGTGGAAAGAGAGCCAGAATCACTTTTATCTTTATTGACCTTTGGTATTGTTGAATATGTGAGATTGGGAAAATTTCATCAATTTGAAATTAAATGAGATCACACAGAATTTTTTTTTTTTTGGATAACTTAGGGTGTTGGGGCCAGCTTGTGCGCACCTCGACTAATCTCTGAAGGCTCTGAAGTTAACGACCGGGTAAAACTTCAGTGGCCATGAAGAGACTCGAACTAGTGATCACTGGAAACAAACTTAAGATCTTACCAGTTGAGTTAACCCTCGGGGCCAACTAGAGATCACATGGAAACATGATAAGTTAATAACTAGAAAGACAATTTTCGCCGTGACCTTTCATTTGACTTTGTTGCACCACATAAACCTCTAATAATTATCTATATAAATACTATCAATCATTTTATTTTAATATATTTAATTTGCAAATGGGTCCTTTTGCATGTCTAGGTTAATTCTACAACAAACCTTTATGGGGTAGTTAATGATACAATCATATAGGTTATTATGAAGAAGTATGTTTGCATGCATGTGTGAAGTGCATTACTTTGGGATATTAACAAAATTTTTTTCATCAAACTTTTGATTACATCTTTGTGGGCAACCAAAGTGCTTTAACCTTTCAAATGGTACATATATATGCCTTATGGGTTTTTCAGTTTTACCTTTTGCACTTCTCATCTCATCAAGCTCTAAAGTTAGATCAATACCATTTGCGGATGAGTTAATTAATAAAGTTTTGCTCAAGTTTTTTTCTTGTGTCATTTTAGTTGGTGATCAGCCTTTCCTTCTTAGTTTTGATGGTTGATATGTACTTAAAATCAGAATCGTTAAATTAAAATTTAATAGTCAGATATATTTATATTTTTTTAAATTAAAATAACGTGAATGTGTCTCAACTATTAATATTTAATTTAACAGCTCCTAATCAATATATGGACTGACGTAACATTTGTTATGTCACAACAAAAGAAATATATAATTGTTAAGTAATTGTCCCTTGCATGTCAACTGATCAAAAACGAATCAAATACATTCTTATATATGATGATATATATTGTTTTAGCCATCATTATCAGTCATGTTATAATAATAATAATAATAATAATAATGTTAAAACCATTGAACATGAGAAAAAAAAAAAAAAAAAGAAAGAGAAAGAGAGAGATTGTTTCTGCATTTGTTTGACACAGCTTTCGATGAAGATGAGAGATTCAGTTAATGAGAAGTCGGTGCATGGCTAGTGTTTGAATGAATGAAGAATATTTCTATTACTCATCCAAAATCCATGGTGTATATATATATATATAGGGATTGCAAGTGGCTTATACAATGTTTTTTTTTTTTTTTTTTCTTGTGGTGCCAAAGCCAAACCATCGACCTGCTTATTTTAATTGCCTTTTTTAATGTTTGGTTCAGCCGCCCCAGATACCTTGAGCCCTTAACTGCCCTCTCTTCTCCAATAATATATATATATACACATAGACACACCCACTGGTGCATGGGTAGGCGTGCTAGTTTAATTGCACTGCATAAAAAAACAAAAAAAAAAAACAAAACTGTGTTAATGAGAACAAGTGTTAATTTGAAAACTTGTAAACAAAAGCAATCGTACGTTACGATCCCTGGCAAAGCACTGAATGTCAATAAAGAAATCATTCATAGAAGAAAAAAATTAATAGTAAGAGCCTATTTCGCATCGTTAAATTTGTTAAAAAATTTTAAAAATTATTAAAATTTTCTGCTACACGTTTACATTTTCAACTTCGATAAAAATTAAATATTTTTGCAAAAAAAATTGTGTGATTAAAATTCGACTCATATAATAGCAAAACTTTTTATCTAACGTCAATACGGAATAATACGCTTTCAAACGAGACCTACTGTACTATTTTTTTTTTTAGACCATCTTAACAGAATTGTAAAATTATTTGAACTATTTTCAATCAATTCACACTCAGTGCTAAGTGTATATGCAAAAACTGTCAAGACAGATATCTAACTGTTCCTCTATGAAAAATGAAGTTTATTATGTGTGTGTCAAACATAAAAAAAAAAAAAAAAATGTCTTGAATTATATTTTTTATTATTTTTTTTTTTTCATACTAAACGGATCTTAATTCATACGACGAATCAAAAGGCAGGAGAACAGCCTTCCTTCAAATGTGTATAAAAATGACTGTCACTTTTACATGGGCCCATCATAAAAATGCCTTAGCTGACGTTAACTATGGGTTATTCGTGTTCTTTCAACCCTGGCAATTGAAACTTGGGCGAGTTGAATAGCCAGATTTACGCCTATGGGTTGGAGAATAGAGGGGGTCATATCTAAAAGCGACTTATTATAAGTAATTTCTTCTTAAAAGTTGTTAAAATAAGAGGATAATAATTACTTTAGAGGTAACCATTACCCTCATATGAGAAAAAAATTTTTACTCTGAGGGGAAATGGATAATAGAGGGTAATGAAAATTTTTTATTCTTTTCTCATTACTCTCTATAAAATATATTTCTGCAATTCTTTATAATTAACTTTTAACCTTTCAAAATTTTTAACATTCTAAATATAATATAATTATTACTGAATAATATTTATTTTTCATTACAAACATAAGTATTATAAACTTGTTACTCCAATAATCATTACCCAAATAACAATTACTTTCATAATCTTTTATTATTAAATTTTTTACCCTATACCAAATATTCTAAGAGCAATATTACCTTAAAATCTTCTTTTACATATTTCTCAATTTCAAAAACGAAATGTGTATAAAAAATTTTGTAAATCATCAATTATTCAACTAATGAATACAAACGATTAATTGTAATGTACACAAATATGTACAAATAAAAAATTGCTTAAATAATAGTACACGAACAAAAAGCCAAAATCTAAAAGAGAATTAAATTCTACTTTGCAAAGCTAAAAAAGATGTACTACGAATCCAAGACAAAATTAAAAAAATGTATATAAATATTATTTGAAAATTAAATTAAAACGAATCCATAATTAAGTAACAAGGCTACATTGTTAAATTATATTTTTTTTTTGGTTAGTAATTATGAAATTATACTTTGTTCTCCTTCCAACTTAGTTTTATCATCTCCAAATAATGCAAGAAGGTATTAGAACATAAAAGTTGCGAATTTTTTTGTTAAATCAAACGTTAAATACAAATAATAGTGTAAAACGATAGTGTTGATTATATTTAATTCATACTTCAAGTATAACATGTTTGCATATGATATTGATTGTTTATATTACATGTTTTATAAGATATAAACATGACAAGACGAGAGATATATTATTTATATATAACGGAGCATAACATATATATATGAGAATGTGATTGCATCAATCAATTTATATTATAAATATTAATTTGACGGAGAGTATTATATTATAGACACTGGTATGCCATTAGTATAAACATATCAACAATATCTTACAAATAAGAAATTGATGTATATAAATACTCGCAAACTAGTTTACAAACACATTTAAATATATTAAAAATCAAATATAACCTTTACGTCTCCAAATCCTATTTTGTCGATGATTATTCGATTTGGTGACATGAATTTCAATAAATCTCATTTTGTGGATGATTACTCGATTTGATGGCATGAATTTCAAGATTAATAGTTTATTCGTGCTCATATATTCAATTCCTTGCACTTACATAACATACATACATACATACTTATAAGTACCCAAATAGAATCCCAAACACATGATCGCACACAAGGACAATATGATTTAAGAAAGGCCAGATCCGGAAGCATAATAAGGGTTCGAAAATGACCAAAAAGGCAGTCGAAAACAATAGATCTCATTGGTGCTTTCCATTATAACTAATGATAGAAATATAAATAGAGAGAGAGTCTAGAGATTTCATTTAGCTAGGCAAGTACTTGTAATTCATATAATTAAAGATTCACTTAAGAAAGTCTTAGTTTTACCAAGTTTGAGAACATCGATTAATTTTTTAGCATTTAAGAACAAGACTAATTTGTAGTTAGAATTTAAAATATCAGCAAGATATATATGTTTCAATGAACTTATTAATTTTAGTCAATCTCGACTTAATATTTTATGAATGTTTCTAATTGCTTGTTTGGAGTACCAAATTTTGGTAAAAAATAAATAAATAAATAAAAAGTAAATAAATTTTAAATTGTCAAGTGTTTAGTATACATGTTTTTTGAAAATTGTAAAAACATTGATAAAATTAAAAAAATAGTAAATTAGTAAAAATTAAAGAAAATTAATAAAAAATAAGGAAAAATAAAAATATTTAGTGTGAAAAAGGTTGGAGACTTTTTAAGGAAGTTGAAGACTTTTATCTAAGTTTAAAACTCTAAATGCACCCTAAATTATAAGGTCAGGACTCCCTTCCAAAAAAAAAAACAATAAACAAAAAATTGATGGCATAGTCTACATGCATGAATGCCATTGTATACATCAAAGATGACTGTATATATATATATATTTATATAATATTCTTATCTTTCATTTCATTCAACTAAGTCCATAAACTGTAATAACTGAATCATGTCGTATATATAAACAACGCAATATGATAAAATGGTGGGTGGTTCAATCAACAATAATGTTTCCCCACCAAGTGAGAGAGAACTTCAAATCAAAACATATGGAGAGAGGCTGCAGGCATGTGATCACATGACCTTGGAAGAGTTTGGTTAGACCATTGCAGAAGAATGGTCACGTGATTGACCTCCCTAGCTAAAACCACATTTACTACTCTCTCTGCATCGGTGCCATGTGCTGCTTTAAATTGTATTCTTGTCAATATACATAAGTGTGTGTGTATACATTCGAGAACTTGCCCTCGGTAACTTTTACGGTACGAAAATAGAGAGAGAGAGAGAGAGAGAGAGAGAGAGAGAGATTAGTATACATAATTGAATACGTCTTATATATTGGTTATAACGTGGAAGTCCAAGTGGAAAGATGGATCTTCATTCTCCCGAATATATGTTCCATGCAACAAACGAAACGCTCAATTGTAAACATTTTGGTCCCTTCGAACCACCTCCATTCAAACGGTGTCGAATTTGGCCCACGGCCCTTCAGCGTGCATTCGAACAAAATCTGTCTAAACGGTCCAAGACAGTTTTCAAAATTTATAAAAAAGTTAAGTTGCTATTTGATTTATTTTTTTTATTTTTTATTTTCTATTTTATGTATTAAAAATTTTAAAATAAAGAAATAGAAAATGTTCAATTTTTCTTATTTTGAGATTTTTTTTTTTTTTTTAACGTTAAATACGGTTTTTGTCATTTTGCATTTTCATATGTAAATTTATTTTTTATTTTCTAAAATAAATTTTAGAAATATAAGTGACTAAATGCATTTTAAGTTATTTTTTTTTTATTTTTAAAATCTCAAAATGAAAAATCAGTTTAAAACAAAAAATAAAAAACAAAAAACGAAAAACAAAAAACAAATCAAATGACATCTAAATGTTTTGAGTTATTCAAAATATATATTACACCCCAAATTAGTATGTCTCCTTGTGAATTTTCGTGGGTTATTTAGGTTATGTTCTTGAGTTTAGAACATATTTGATGAGGTATAATAGTGAGGTTATACACGATTTGAACATATTGTGTGGATAGGATTAGGGTTGCATTATTGGTTTATTGTAATTGGACAAGAAAGATATAATATTGATATGTTGATGTGTCATAGGCATAATCATAATTTGGATAAGATTCATTTTCTTAGAAATGATATAAAAAAAAAAAATGAGTTTTCTAAATTACTAAATAATTTCCAATCAATATATATGATTAGATATTAGTCTTTAGTACTTGAATGTCTCTGATGTTAAGATTTGTGATTTACATGTTTCGTGGATCAAGGGCTAGATGCAGGTGGATGTCTATTGTGATAAACAATAGGGGAGCTCGTAAGAGGCTGTGATTATGAATATACATCTTGTTTTAGATAGTATACATTGATCTAAGGGTGCCAATTTGCTATTACTTGGATCCAAATGATGTAGTATACTAATTATTACTCAATTGTCGTAAATCAGAATAATGATGTTATTGGTAACCATTCATGCTTGAGCATCACTAATTTCAAGATAAAGTTGAGAGTAGATGAAGAATAAAATTTATATGACTATGATACTTACGGCCCATTTGTTATACTTAGGGGTGGCAAAGTTAACTCATACCCATTAACCCGCCCAATTAAACTAATAATAAATAGGTTTGACTCCTATTATTTTATTAATTGGGTTATTAATGGATAATTT
>JAVXUM010000046.1:20081618-20097239 GCA_035590655.1 Pouteria glomerata
TTGATCAAAATAATAATGATATAATTTATATATATATTAACAAATTAATTAAAATAAATTTTTAATTTAGAAAAAAAAGGTTGGGTCAAAAGTAAACGGGTTGGATGCGAGTTCATGGGTTTGTACTAACCCATATCTAACCCACCCACATCCAACACACCTTTTAAATGGGTCGGTTTGATTTACACCTATTTAACCTTCAACACATTTAAACTCATCACCAACCCACCCATTTTACCATCCCTAGTTATACTTTTGCTGAGATTATTCTGATATTATTTGTATACTGTTCAGTATATATACTCCGTGCACACATGCATAGTGGGTGGTTATTCTCACCCATCCTTTATCACAAATGACCTCTTGCAAGTTGAAAGCAATCCTTGAAGTGAGTAGTCCTGAAGTTGAGTTGAGACTATCAAATTGATCAAAAGACTGTATTCTCTCTATTGTAAGTAATGTTTATTTGCGCAGCCTCAAATGTGAGTTTCAAAGTTGCGAGTATTCGTGTTATTATTTATTTAGAGATTTGTAATATTTATTACGATTATGATATTACAACCTAGGAAGTTAGCACGATAATTGTGATATATGTGGTCTTGGAACTATTTATTACTATCTTATATAAAAATCAAAGAGGTACGTAATTGCTTTAATTGTATAATTAATGTAACTTAATCTTAGCATAATTTTCATATTAATTTAAAATTAGTTCACATATTCTTATCATATCCGTCTCAGATATTGAGATTAGAGGCGTAACATTAGAGATTTCATCTCTATACATAACATATTCTTTTTACATTAAAATGATGATTCCATAGAAAATAAATTTAAAAAAAAAAAAGAAGAAGAAAAAATGTTATTAACCAATTAGGGGATGAAAAGAGTGCTTCTTATAGCGAGAAAGTTTTCATGACACCATCACTGGGTCAAGTTCAACAGTATTCTTAAAATCAAACACTATATGATTTTCAAATTGGATATGAACACACGAAACACCAAAAGTGCCACTTCCCTGTGACATGAGCTCCCAAAATACACCAATCTTAGTTAAATTCAATAATTATCCTCTTGAGAAGTTCCAGAATCCTCTAATCAACCCAATACAGCTCCATGAAATAAAATATAAGAAATGACAATTTTTTCATAAAAGATCAAGGTAAGAAAATAATGAGACCTTTCAAAAAAAAAAAAAGTAATGAGGGGTAGTCTATCACTGAAAGCCACCTTAATCATAAACGTAGAGAAGTTGTGAACTAGAAACTCTGCAAAGATGTCTTCTGCATAAGCTTTACTTGTACGGTTTATGAGTATGAAGTTTACCATCTAGGTTTTTTGAAATAACTTACGAACCCAAAATTTACTCTTTAATGTTTCTTTGTCACAAATAAATAAATAAATAATAGAATTCTTCTCAAACATAACAGAAACAAAGTAATCAACAAATTGGACCTTTTGGCTGAAAATGTTATTTCTGTACAAGATGAAAACTGGGGAGGCCTATAACAGCTCCTTTCAGGACACCACTCATAAAACATGCTTCCCCCCTTATTATCATCAATACAAAGAATGTCGGTCTAAAAGAGCCCTAAAATAATTTAAAAATAAATAAATAAAAGAGAAATGAAAAAATAAAAAATAAAAAAAGAACCAAGAAAAACCGAGGGGCTCGTAGGTGAGATCCATTGCCCCTCCAAACTATTAGACAGGCCTATGAAAAATACAAATCTAACTTAAAAGAATGACTTTACGTCCAGGGCAATGGATGTCATGTCAAAGAGAAAAAAGTAAAAAAAAAAAATAATCTAGAGATAAGATTGGTGGAGGATTTACATTGCGGCATTTGACCGGAGTGCATTGATGTCCATCTTGTCTTTGACAATGTGTGGGCCATCAAAAGAGGAAGAGAAGAACCATGGCCTTATACCCGTAAAAATTGGAAGTCCGGATTTTCAAGGAGTTCAGCAGCAGGATTTACTTCTGAGAAATCCTTCTCTTTGACAGAATAGGTGATGTCGTCAACCGAGAAGGGAATGCTGCATTCAGTAATGGAACACAATTAGTTTGAAACGTAAAGGAGTTTGGAACACAATTAGTTTGAAACGTACAATCAGTACCGAATTTTGTCATGATACCTGGTGGTGTCATCCAACAAAAAGGAGTTGCTGTCTGCATCGTTTGCCTCATCTGTCATTAGCAGCTTCATGCTGGAAATGACCTGTGCAACATAACAGTTGGAAAGCAGGTTATGCCACAAATATATATATATATATATCCGAATAGATTTCAATACGAGAAGATTAATATAAGGTTTACAAAGGAAGATTCAAAAGTCAATTCTTCCGGCTTACATCTGGGGATACACCTTGAGTGTTGTTTTTATCATCCTCGCAAAGCGTACATAGTCTATAAAGCTGGTGTACGCTCAGAATCTGAAATATAGAACATCAGTGAGAGGGGGGGGGGAGGGGAAGTGCAAAATTTAGACAGGAGAGCAGAGTGGACACTTCTTATTTAGGTGCACCCCTGGATCCAACCAATGCATCTCAACAATTTGTAACATTATGACCAAATCCAAATTAATAATGAAATTCTAAGAACAAAATCCAAATTAATCATGAAAGTAATTGAAACTTCAATCCAAGATGAAAGCACGAACCAACCAAATATTTCCAAAATACATTCAATTCTCCAAATACATTTGAGCTCTTTCAATGACAGATTTTGATGAAGATTCTGTTAGTCGGTTCTTATTTTTATTTTTTATTTCTGAGGTCTTCAACAGCAGTTCCTAAATCCTATAAACTGCCTCGTGCAGTAAAGGAAAAATCACAGAGAGAGACAAACCGGGCAGAGATCAGTTGTGATTTCATCATAGGAAATTTCTGATTTCTGCTGATTAACCTGCATGCAAACATAGATAGTAAATCAAAATTTGCAAAATAACCTGTATGCAAATATTTATAGTAACTCATTATAATGAAAAATATGTGTGCATATGAGAAAAGAAATGCTGATTATCAGCAGGACAAATTACCAACTATACTTCCATCACAGACAAATTGTTATAGAACTTATAACCCATCCATCTCTGAAATTGAATTAGCAGTAATACGCTACGTAATACATAAAACTCATTAAATACCACAAGGTATTCGCTATGCAAAATTTTAAGTATGGTAGCGGCCGTTGAAACAGTAACGGTGGCAGTGGTGCAGATAGTTTTTTTATTTGATAAGTAAAACTATATTGAAAAAGCATCGAGGGGATGCTGACCGACGGCAGAAGTGTACGAACAGAGTGCCTCTCAAGCCTCCATATTCTCAGAAAAAAGTAAAACGTTGTTCAGATCTGACTATTTTCCCTGCCTAATCAACCATACACTAGTTCTACGACTTTAAGCCCACATTTGGGAGGAGGTGAATGGGAGTGAAAGGAAGTAAATAAGAGGAGGTGAAAAGATTTACATTACTTGGGAGGAGATGAATGGGAGGAAAAGACCATTCAAAAAAAAATGGGAGGAAAAGGAATTAAATGGAGGTGACTCATTTACTTCCGTTCACGTCCATTAACCAACTTTCTTTCACCTCCAATTTGGAGGAGAATGGATGTAAAAACATTTTAAAAGTGTGTTTTCTTTATTTTGCCCTTATTATTTTTTATTATTTCCAAAAATATTTATCACAAATAAATATATTTTAACAATATTCTTTACCTTACCCTCCGCTCCCTTCTCATCTCTCCAAGACAAAGAAAAAAATACTTAACCTCCTTTGCTTTCCCTTCCCTTTCCCCTCATCTACTTTAGTTCCCTTACCCTCCCCATTCTCCCAAACAAAGGCTGAAAGCATATTTGTGAGCTTACAAACTAAGGCAACTTCCAACAGCAATCCTATCATATGTTCAACATCACAAAAGTATCACAATCATGGGATTCTGAACTGTGCATTAATATAGAACAAGAGAAACTTACCAACAATCCAACAGCCTGACTAACATGCTTTAGTTCATCCCTTGATGAGCCTGCATACTGCATCAGGAAGTATATCAGACATAAATTACACAACTATGAAATGGTAAAATTGCCAAATCATTTTAATACTAGCTATAAGTGCACTTCCAAACAGCAGTGACATTAGCCTCCTAAGAGCCATTACTATGGTTATAAAAGCTAAAGCTGTGTCAAGATTGAATATCGTGTGAAGTCCGAAGGCAGCCATAGCTAACAATTAAGCCATTAATTGCCTTAGTTCACCATTCCAACAGAAACATTAAGGGACCAGCAATCAGTTACCTAGAAGAATGGATACAGACATTCAACACTAATACGACACAATACAAATACACCAATATATGCCAATCTAAAAAATATGAAGACATGACATGTCGATACATGTCAAACAATAAATATATAGTGTTATATACATACATGAAAAATAAAATATCTATTTGTTTTATATTATAATACATTTATCTTTTATTTATATTTATTTTAAAAACTTCAATTTATAAAGAATTTGAAAGTTGTGAGTTCTAAAATTCCTAGAGAAATGACTAACAGATATAAATTCATATTGTTTTCATTTAATTATTCAATTCCAATTTTTCTTTAAAATTACAATGTGTTTCATGTGTATCTAAGTAATGGATATGTGTTCCCCAATTGTGTTTTGTAAAAAATAAAAAATAGGTGCTACTATTCGAAACCTTACTTTTTTAGCACGCAATCTAATTAATTCATGCATTCTATATTTTCTCCAAGCAACCCAATAATTTTTCCACGCAACACACAAATTATACCTAAAGCCCCAAAAATGCTTAAAAATTGCTAAATTTTTTCAATAATTAATTGTTGAAATTGTTTGATTTTTTCAGCAAGTACATACTGAAAATTTTTAATTTGTTTAGTAATTAATTGCTAAAATATTTTGTTTATTTGTTGAAAATTTGTTTCAGCAAGTGATTGTTGAATTTATTTGATTTTTTCACCAAATAGTTGTCGATATTGTTTGATATTTTCAGCAAGTTACTATTGAAATTTTATGTATGTTTTTTAGAGTGTGGGTTATACATATTAAATATGGAGGGCAAAGAGATCAATTTGCATTAGGGCATTTATGTCCTAAGATGGGAAAATTTTCACTGCGCTACGGGAGAAAAAATAGGATTGCAAATATTTGCACCTTAACAAATTAATAGAACACTCCTAGAGAAGTATCAGTGTCTAACGAAAACACAGCATGGGTACATCTCCTTCCTAGCAAGTGTTTGTGTTTCATAGAGAATCATGACCTTTAAGAAAATATCCTTTGATCAGTTATGAAACCAAAACACTACCTCTTCATTTTCTTGAACGCACCACAGCTCCAATTCAGCTAACCCCACCTTCACATAGTCTGCATTGCTGAATGTGCAACACTCTTGACGAACAAGGCTGCAATTGCATAACAAGGATTAAAATTCATAAATTTCTTTTTTTCGGATAATCAACAATCATTAACTGAAAATTAAAAAAATAATAATAAAAAAATAAGGAAGATATAATACCTCATGGATGAGAGATCCACAGACACAAAATTCATTACTTAATTTAATAGCATACAGTGACAGAAAGTGAGCTAGAAGGGAGGAACAGCTACCTATTGAAAAGCTGTACATTAATATAAGAAAATATCTGAGTAAACATCTTCTGACAAAGAATTGGAGGCACCTGAAACAATAATACAATTAGACTCAAGACAACCTGAAAAGACAATCAAGATTTCACTTGATTTATGTACAAAGCAAAAGTCACCTACACAATTTTTTTTCAATGTGCCGAGGAGTGCATTTAGGCTTTCAATAATGCTCTGCCAATGACTAGCAGGAGAACTACCATTGAAGGATTGCCTGGTTGATTGCAGAACAGTTCCCCTTGGTGTTTTCGGTGCCTGGATTGTAAGAAATCATTAGGGTTACACAGTAATTATGAAACTTTAGTAAACAATAATCAGAACTCAAAACATTCAGAAAAAGGAACAATATATCATCATTTTGACAAAAGCCTAATTATATTAATGATAATGATTTTTTACGGCAAGAAACACAATGTGAACCAGCTCCAGTGGACAGTTGAACTTCGATCCATGCAACAACTTCATTCCAGCTAACATCTTAATGCTACATTTATGATGTGGAACAAGTTTAATCTTGGAAAAATCATGGAAAACACCTATAATAAATATATCCAGATTCAAGCAATTGAAATACACAACTTCGGCATGAAGGTTACACCTGCACACAGCAAGAAAGAAGAGGGGACAGATCTTTCTTCAAATTGTCTTGAACTATTCTATATATAGTCTCCACATAAGCAGTGAGCTGCTGCTTGAAAAGCAAAGCTGGATATTTCGCCTCAACCTGGTAGATGTCAATCCCACGGAAAGAAAGATTGGCTGAAGAAGGTGATGATCGGAATCCCTGTATAAAAAAAAAAAAAAAATCAAATTTCATTGAAATGCTAAATGTTGAATAACTAAACATATTGCAATAGAACGAAAATATCCGCTAGACCTTCATTTATTTTACTTGTCCAATAATTTCTCCATCATCTCTTACAAAAGAAATCATAATAAAATTATAAATAAATTAAAATACTACCCTTGACATTTGTTACAGTATACCGAGGTCCTTAACCCTTAATGATCCATCAATAGGAAGGACAGGAAACATCATCAGTTTAAAACTATAATACACCAAATCTTCCCTCCAACAAAAATCAAATTTAAAATAATTTATGTACTACTTTCATTACTTGTAAATAAAATGTCAAAGTTTTTCAGTACCATCCAATGAGCTTCTGCCCACATCATTAATTTGTGTAACCAGTGGTGAATTGCATACACCAAAAAGGAACTCACCCAATTCCACACTTACTTTCCAATAGGGATGTCAAAATTATCCGTACCTAACGGGTACCCGCTTCACCTGCCCTATTCCAGGAGGGTATAGGAATACTAATAATGGGGACAAGTGTGACAGTCTCTACTCCGTTCCGTATCCGTTAAAATACTTATTTATTAATTTATATGTATATATATTTTTTATTATTTATTTAATATATATAATATATTTTTCATTTAATATATATAATAATTATAATAATTTTTAATATTATTATATATATGATTTATAGTTATTATTATGTTTGGTAGATAAATGGGGGATGGGGACGGGGACGGTAACGGGGAATCCATTACCTAGTAAGGACGAGGACGGGAAAGGATATTGCTAAACGAGAATGAGGAATACCCTCCAAAATTGTCAATATCTTCCACTCTCTCTCTCTCTCTCTCAACCAAAACTCTCACCACTAGAACCGGTATACAATAACTCAAACTGGCATCCAATCCTAATGGGCACTTGTACTATTTGCCATCTGGTGGAGGAAGACTCCTCTTTTTCACTTCTATCTCTCAGTTGTGCACTTCTCGTACTCAATGTATTGATGGCTCTCCAAATGTGAGGGAAGGTCGCATTTGAGGGAGCATGTTGAAATATAATGCACATCAATAAATTTAATCATCCTAAACTAGTATATGATCCTAACGGGCCTCCCCACTCCCTGTCAATTGGTTTTGAATTGAATGTTTTATTTGGGTGTTAGTTGAATTCATCCAATATAGATAAAAGAGTTAATAAGAAATTCATTACTTGGGTCATTCTCCCAAAGAATGATTTTGGAGTGGGCGGTTTCCCCAAAGATGCATTGGTAACTTTCAACGTCTTCTGAAGCAAGAATAACAAAGTAGCCGTATTTGAAAGCCAATAAGCCATTTGATCATTGTTATCCTGATTCTGCAACATGAATACAAATATGTAACATAAGATTGAGCAAACTGGATTTCAGTTTCATGAATTCACAATGTAAGGACAGACAAAAATATACAAAAAACTTCAAAAGACAAAATAATTATTTACTTAATTGGAAACAAAATTTGTGAAGGACAAAAATCAAAATTTACAACTGATGCAGAAATTTATGCAAAATATTTTATTCTGTACTTGTAATTTAAAGGACCTAGAAAATCCAGAAAAAGAAAATGAAAAGCAAGTAAAAGGTAAACAGTGAACAGGAAGAATTCACGAAAGACTGTCCAGCAATGGTCCCCTGCCCATTATTAAAAGTTTTGTCCCTTTTAGCATTTTATTTCTATGGCTCACAAAAGGAACAAGAAATTAACTATATAACTATGTAAAAAGAGGGAAAAAAATATCTGCGCTCTGAATTCAAGTCCTAAAACATAAATTTTCACAAAGAGGATTCTGTAATCTACGTAGTGAATTGACATGAAAAAAACTGCTGTTAATCTCCACTTATACAGTTCAAATCAATGACCATATTATCCTCAGATAGCCAAAAAAAAAGAATTACTGTTTAGAATAGTGTGACTCGAGTTACCTCTATTGCAGAACCAATCATCTGAATAAGACGATCAAACACACTGGTTTTTTCGGCTTCAAAAGATTTCCAGTGGAGAAGGCATTTGTATATGGTAAAAGCTGCAACTGGCTTTCCATGACTGAACCCAATATCATGACTCATACATGTTATAAGAGCATCTATGTTCTCCTGAAACAAAGATAAGAAGTAAGATACCAGAACTGAAATAAGTTCTTTCAACTTCACTGGCGCCTCAATTTGGTTGCAGCGAAAACGGGAGGATAATAAAGAAGTTTTTATTTGAAAAGGAAACAAAAGAACAGATAAGAGTGATAATTATGCTCTCCATGCTCTCCAGTTTTCAGAAAATAAATTAATAAATAGAAACTCAGCAAATCTATGTGAATATTCTTTACTCATCTCTTTGTTCACAATGTCAAACAAACTCTATTAAATCCCTAAATTGTATGACACAGAGGAGTGATTGGATTGTCATGGAGACAAACTTCTTTTTAACTCATAGCAAAAAAAAAAAAATGAAGTTTTCACGCAAATTGATTGCTCCCATGACAAAATGGAATAAGACAGAATCCAAATAAATTCAAACAAAGATGATTATGTAGGGAAGCTTTAGAAATTTTGGACAGCCTACATTTGGAAGTGAATAGCATTCTATAAGGTAGAAGGCTTCTAGGGTTTCTAGATGGAATGGTTAGCTTGCACTTAATTTCCAAAGTTGCAAACTATGAGACATTTAGAAACAGCATGCCAGTGGTCCATAGCATGGGTTGAAGGTTTCAGGTGCAGAAGGCATGGGATGATTTAGGCATGATTGACTAGAATCTTAGTGATAAAATGGGAAGGGGAAAAGGGCAGGGATTTTTTGGGCATGACTGACTAGAATCTCAGCATTGTAAAAGGGGCCTGTCTGGGTGTAGGTGATTTGTGCCACATTAGGTCAGCTTTGGCCCCTCAGCTCAAGTCTCTCTATGGCATCTTCCCCCGATGAATACTTGGTGCTTCCCAACCGCAGCCAAACCCCCTTCTCCCAAGCACCACTCTTCTCGTACGATGTCCTATAGGGGAGAATTCAAGTCTAGGGGCATTCCAAACACTCGCCACGGGGCTTACTCCCTCTAGCCTTACTAAACCTTCACACTAATAGGACCCAGATATCTAACGAACTACATGGGAAAACTAACCTTCTTTCTTTGATTTTTAGCAAGCATTTTTGGACAATAACAATTCCGCAACATGTAGCTCCAATGAGAAGAATGTCACTTCCCTTAGGTTAGCAGCAAGGACCCTTCCAGGGGACCGCTTACCCATGAGGAGCCCCAAGGGTCTCGTGGTCACACACTTACTCTCATTAGCGAAAAGTGACTTGGTGGTTAAAATTAGGAAATCCGTCAAGATTCCCTTGACAAAAATGCGAAGCACAACTAGTCAAAACCAACCAGAACGTCATCATATGTACAATAATAACTGTTGAAATTAAAAGAATAAAAGACAAAAAATAATAGAATTAGAAAAAATATAAATGCTACAACTTTTCATATGTATCACAAAGGTTAAAGAGAGATCTTTAAATAGGCTTTCAATAAGAGGTATGTATAGTAATGATTTACATATCAAAATAAATCTAACTACTAACTACTAACTAATATATAGAATATTTTAATATAAGTAATATTTATTTTAATATACGTAATATTTATGAAGAATATTTCAATCTAATATAAAATATTCTAACACCCTTCTTCAAACTCAAGATGGCAAACCACCTTGAGTTTGGAAATAAGAGAATTCTAAAAATAGCTAAACTGGATGCCAAAATAAGTCATGAGTGTAGAATCTGAAGTTGTGTAACTGCCAATAGCGACAAAGTTTTGACGGTAAGTTTTTGAAGAAATTTCGCCACCACTGGTATAATTATTTTCTAAATTGAAGAAGGAAAAATAATCAACTAAAATATACAGTGTGTGAAATTGGAACAAGAAAGACAAAACTATAAAAACGTTGAAGAAAAAATAGCAACATCTTGCTTTAGAGTTTACGGCTAGTAAAAAAAACTGACATCTATTTTTGTATAATAATCAATTCCATCAAGAATAGTACTATGAATAGGATAAAAATATAGTGTTGAAATTTCATCCTAAATAAAAAAAATGTACTAAGACAATGAAATACAAAGAAATAGAGATCATAATTAAAATAAGAAGGGTTAAAAAAACCCTAGAACCAGTTTAGACTGTGGAAGAAAAAGATTTTATAGTGGTGAAAAATAGTGCAGAAGAATGATACTATACCAAAGAAATAAAAATACAGAATATGATTCTGATACTATATTAAAATTAAAAGAATAAAAGACAAAAAGTAATAGAATTAGAGAGAACATATAAATGCTGCATTTTGTCATGTATATCATAAGGTTAACTAGAGACCTTTAAATAGACTTACAATGAGAGGTATGTATGGTAATGATCTACATACCAAAATAAATCTAACTACTTACTAAAAACTAATATATAGAATATTTTAATATAAGTAATATTTATGAAGAATATTTCATAATCTAATATAAAATATTCTAATAATAACCATGATTCTAATACCAACCAACTAAGCTAGGATGCCACCATTACCTAATTGAGTGTCTTTCCTAATGGTTGGTTCAAGACATATAGAGTTGATCAATTGTCACAAGGACCACCATCCTAGACTTATGGAGGCCAATGGGTAACGCATGTGTTCATGATACTTTCTGTGCTTTAATTTCCAAACTCCACTTGATGACTTATTTAGCACCTCACGTTGAAAATGAGCGTTAAAAAGCATTATGAAAAAAAAAAATTCTTTTCGATTTTTTGTTTCTTATCTCTTTCCTAGTTTACGTAGGATTCCTACTATCATAAATACAAAAAAGCATAGACAACCCATTTAGGTGTCAAGACATGCACTTAATTGTTAATTCTAGTCTTTTGACACCCATGAAATGTCATGTCTGATTCACGTACTCCTCACACTTGAAGCATGCTAAATAATTAATTTTCAGAATCAACATTTACCATATTAAATTGTCAGAATCAAGATTTTATCATTTCTCAGCAACCACAGATGGCAAAACTAAGCTAAGAAGCATTAAACAGAACACTGTTAAACTAAGTCAATTTTTCCAGAAACACATACATGCTGCCTTTGAATCTGGGATCTCCTCATTGATTCCGTACCAAAATTTTTAGCAGGTGTTGCTCCCTGTGGTTCCTGTACAAAAGACTCCTTGTTTCAGAGAAGTCAACCATTTTGATAACAAAGGAACAACAAATATAGAAAGTTTCTCTAGTTCTATTCATTTCACTCACATGATAACCATTTTCTGTAGGCTGCAAAGAGAAAAAAAGGCCAAGAATAAAAACACAACAGAGCCACGGGGAAAAAAAAAAAAAAAGCAAATCATATATCCTGGAAGAACGCTTACCTGAGTTGCTTTAGTTTCTAAATGTCCTGACATTATCCTAGCAGGTGAGTTCACTAAAGCCTGATGCCGCAGAACTTGGTCCTCAGTCTCAATGTCTGAAATTTTCTCTTCAAGCCTGAGATAAGAAGGAAGCAATTGAAATGAAATAATCAATGGGCATGTCAATTCTGAATTTACAAGGTTCAAGCTCTTAATTTCACTGGATGAAAAGCTAAAATTGCATCTCAACAGGAGAAAATTGGGTGGTGCAACCACCTCTGCATAGTTGTCTTCAATTGAATTATCTTTGACTCTGCCTCAGAAGCCTGCTTCAACCGCTCTTCACTAAGCTTGTTTGTTTCTTCATATTTTTTTTCTGTTTCATCAATTTTCTTTTCTAGAGAACTGACCAAAGCCTGTAAATTGTCAGTGAACAAAATATCAACAAATTTTCAATAAATTAGTATCACCAAAGAAGGTGCCAAAGGGCGTGGAATGTGAGTACACAGTAACACAATCTCACAAGAGAACAAAGCTCATGTCCCCAGAAATCTTAACAAGTTATAGGGAAAGATGTCGGGAAAATCAAATATGAAAAAAATTCATAACTCAGTGCTTATTAGAAATGCCTTACTGCAAGTTACAACAAAATAACTTCATTTACAATGGAGAAGAAACTCTGGAACTGGGCTTCGTATGATATTACCTTAAGCTTTTCATTTTCAGCAGTGAGCTTATTAATAATTTCATTATCAGTAAGAGGGAAGTCCTGTATGACTGGGATTTGCTCAGTAGTCTTATTAATCATTTCATGATTAATAACAGGGACGTCCTTTGTGACAGGGATTTTTCCAGAATCTTTTTTTGCTGCCTCCCGTTCCTTGATAAGCAGTTCTCTAGTTTCTTGAAATTGCAATTGCATCTCTTGCAAAGCAGACTGCAACTTTGCATTTTCCTTTGCTTTGACTTCCTCAATGTCAGCCTATGACAAATGAAATGGATACCACAGTTAGAACAAGCATTACCTATAATGCAATCAAAGTTGTGTACAATCATAGCAAATGCATCAATGGAAGGGGGAGCCTGATATAAGAAGAGCCAAACAGCAGGGTGTTAGCGATTTATATCTAACCTTGCACAATACTAGCATACTAAAATACTTGGATTAATTCAGATTTCAAAGAAGTTAATTTTAAATTTCAAAAGTGAAACAAATGAAGAATCCCCACTTGAAATTTTATTTCTATATTTGTCATGCAATCTAAAGAACCTGAACTGCAGAATAGCATTGCAAATGTAAAGGGTGTTAAACACCATCTCGCATGAAAGCTTACGTTGTGAGGGAGAGGGGAAACTTTAATATATATAGTAACTTATTTTCTCACAACACACCTCACATATAAAGAAACTGACCTTTCTTTTTAAGGAGCCAAACACATGCAACTATACCATATAAGAGTGATAGCCATATCTCTTTAAGTGCTTACTAGAAATGCTTTTTGGTGCAAGTTACAACAAAATATATCTCAATTACAATGAAGGAGAAACTCTGGTACTGGGCTTCATACAACATTACCTTAAGTTTTTCATTTTCAGCTGTAAGCTTAGTAATCATTTCATTGTCAGTAACAGGGAAGTCCTGTATGACTGGGATTTGCTCAGAAATAGTCTCATGATTAATAACAGGGAGGTCAAGTGTGACAGGGATTTTCCCATAATCTTTTTTTGCTGCCTCCCGTTCCTTGATAAGCAGTTCTCTAGTTTCTTGAAATTGCAATTGCATCTCTTGCAAAGCAGACTGCAATTTTGCATTTTCCTTTGTTTTGGCTTCCTCAATGTCAGCCTATGACAAATGAAATGGATACCACAGTTAGAAACAGGCATTACCTATAATGCAATCAAAGTTGTACACAATCATAGCAAATGCATCAATGGAAGAAGGTGGTGTTAGCAACTTATATCTGACCTTGCACGATACTAGCATACTAAATACTTGGATTAATTCAGATTTCAGAGAACTTAATTTTAAAGTTCAGAAGTGAGACAAATGGAGAAGAATGCCCACTTAAGTTCTGGTTCTATATTTGTCAGCCAATCTAGGAACCCAAACTGCAGAATAGCATTAACAAGTGTTAACGGTGTTAACCACCATCTCTCATAAAAGCTTAAGTTGTTAGGGAGAGGGACAACTTTAATATTTATATTAACTTATTTTCTATCAACACACTCCCTCACACACGAAGAAACTAACTGTTTTTAAGCAGCCAAACACATGCAACTATTAACCCTTTTTTTTTTCTTTTGGTAACTCATGACCTTTTGCTCTAATACCATATTAGAGTGATAGCCATATCTCTCTAAGTGATTATGTCTTATAGTGCAAGCTACAACAAAAGAACTTCAATTAAGATGAAGGAGAATATCTGGTACTGGGCTTCAAACAACATTTTCGGCAGTAAGGTTGTTAATCATTTTATTATCAGTAACAGGGAAGGCCTGTATGACTGGGATTTGCTCAGAAGTAATCTCATAAGTCTCAACGACAAAACAATGACTCAATTTTTTGAACGCACTAATCAAACAAAAAGCCCCCAGAACAGAAGAAAATGCATGTAGGTTTGGAAACAACAAAACAAAATTGACTGCAGACATGATTCATTATCTAGTTGACTTGTTTGCCTACTCATCATTCTAATGAAAAACTGCAGAGCAAAGTAAAAACATGCAAAGCTGCAGTAGTCACATATTACCAATACAGCTATCAATGCTAAGAAATAGGTGTAGAGTTGACACATTTTCATATGATTTGCTAACCAAAGAAATATAGACAGTGAGATATTAGCAAATTTGTATGAAACATATTTACCCTGATGCATTTCTCTTGCTGCAGCTGACTGGTCAATTCTTCAACTTGCTTTTCAAGCACAGTTTTGGCTGCTTGGAGAGCACCAGTTTCTTTAGCAGCCTAAAGGCAGGCAAGAAAATTAAACTAAACATCTAGCTACTTCAAGTAATATGAACACAAGGAACAAAAGTAAGCAGCCATAAGCTCACAGTTCACCACAAGACAAAATAAAACTGAAAAAAATGGAAAACCCAGTGCAATGCAGGAGCCTAGAGAGGGTCAAACGTAGGCAACCCTCCCTCTGCAAGCAGAGAGACTGATTCTAAGATTTGATCCCTTGACCCTTAGGTCACAATGGAACAATCTTACCGCCGCTCCAAGCTAAACTTTCAACTAATTCAGGAAAAATAATAATAATTAAAAAATGGTTTCTCAGCATGTTTGTGAATGGATGAGTAGAGAAGGGAAGAAGACCAAAATCATTTAGCCTAAGAGGATTACTAGTAAAAGAATATTGCAACATTCAAAGAACTTTATAAGTGAAGGAAAAATAAGCTGGCAGGCTATAGCTAAAGGAAATTATAAGCTTAAACCTTAAGCACAAAAGGCCATAAGAATAAAAAAACCTAACCATTTTAAGCTTCCGTAGCTCTCTACGTGCTACTTTTCTTCTCCAGGCACATTGAGCAGAAATTGCTGCTTTCTTTAACCTCAAATGATGAAGATGGGCTAAGTATCTCCGGCATTGACTCTGTAATAGATATTGACGTGTTTCAACAAGTACACTGGATAGGGCATATTAAGAACACAAAACCCATGAAAACAATGACAACGCGGTGTGCCAGTGTGCATATTTATTCTTCTATCTTTTTTGTTGGTGGGGGGGGGGGGGGG
>JAVXUM010000046.1:20097249-20112095 GCA_035590655.1 Pouteria glomerata
GGGTTACCTCAATGTCTTTCAAAAGAAATCAAAGGACACATGTGGCACTTATAAGTGAGGTGTAGTTAACAACTATACTGCTTTGATGATCAATTTCCAAAAGTGTAATATATTCAAAATTGTGAAATCTCTAAATTGCATCCAGAACTAAGCATCTATGTTACATGGACTCAGATACGAATACCATGCACAGGTGTATGTCCAAATATCAATACCTCCCAAAATCTTAAATTTAAGTTATTGAGATATGTATTTAAAAGTTGGGTATGGTCAACCCTCTCAATCTTAATTTAGGTTATTGACATATGTATTTAAAAGTCGGTATGGATATGTATACACATCACTACTACTTATATATTGTATTTTTGTACACAAGCAAGAATCAAAATTTTGGTTCATCTCAACGGCTTCGAAATGAAACATAGAAGCCTATAGAAATTTCATAGTTTTGTTGGAAACAATTTAAGCTAAAACTCCATAATTTTGATAAAAAGAATTCGGTATGTTGTATAGTAATTTTGATATATTATTGTTCTTTCATATATTATATTATTAAGCATGGTAATAGTTATATTATACCATTCTACTAATTGTAATAGCTAAATTAACCATAGTTAATTAGTTGTAAAATTTGAATTATAATTATAAAAATATATGTGAATATATAGTAACACAATTTATTCACATTATCCAAACAATCTTAGAACTATGATCTTTTTTATTTATTAATATATATATATAAACTTTTTGTTAAACTATATTTAAATTATATCGATCAGAAAAGCGCATATAAATAGTAAAAACCTCTTTATTAATATTTACTATACTATTATTAGTATTATAGTCATTGTCCTAATTATTATCATTATTATTTAATATTGAGAAAGTCAGTAAACTTTTATGGTCGTTTTTATTTACATTATTATTATTTCACATAAAGTAAATATTCATTATCCCAGTATGTAAATGACTTTGCTAACATGGCGAATGAAATAAATAGGCAACTCTCTTGGATGAACTTACCACAAAGAAGCAATGAATGGACATAACTTAACGATTGATATTCAGTGTATACATATATGTATATTTATTCGTAATATACATACATATCAGTAAAAATCTTTGTAATATTTATTTATTTCTACTTTTTGATTAATAAATACAAATTTAATATTTAAAATACATTTTCAGAAGATAATACCAAAAGAATCTTTGTAATTCGGCAAATACTACTGTCACCCAACAAACCCCTATGAGAAGACAGAGTAACTTCCAAAATATTGAGGGAATTAGTACTTTACTTAAAATTCTAGGGTATTCAGTTTAACTTATCCCTTATAAATAATAGTTCAATGGAATTCAATGTGTGCATTAAAATATAAGACCTCAAAAGGAAAGAATAAAAAAAAAAAATCCGGCTCCTTTAATATATGGTCTCACTACTATCTATTGCTCTAGCAATTTGTTATTCCCTATGCCACCTTGACAAACTAAGCAAAAGATGTATAGGGACTAAACAGAACCAACTGGGCTTGCTTTGACAATGCAATTGACATTTGGTAAATTACATAGCAAACTAAAACTCAAAATATAATACAACAGATGACTCTCTGGCATCGAGGGAATTGCACAGATAGAGATACAAAAAAAATTGATATGATCCAGGTCATAATATATATGGGGTTTCCAAAGTTAATAATAGAAAGTCAAGCACGAGGAATCAAAGAATTACACATAAATCTACAAAGAGAATTTCATTATGTAGAACGAAAACTCAACATTGTTATCACAAGAACTGCAAAACCTTATGGAAACCCAATGGCCCACCTGGATATTGACTCTTCTTTACTGAAACAAAATCTTCAATATACCTGGATAAGGATTGCAGCTTCTGTTTGCTGTCGGTAATGAAGCTCGTTGAGAGCTGCCATTCGACGCATAACTGTTTGAATGGTTACAGCAGAAGAGCACAACATTCTGTAAGCCTTCCTAGAAAGAAACATGCGTGTGTCTGCCTGGATCTTTAAACTAGCAACTTCCCTCCTCATGGTCTCATAGCGACAGCATGCAATTTGTCCTAAAATTAGCTCAGAGAACAGAAAAAAAAGTTTAAAAATAAAATTCAATTTATCAGCAATAAGATGTTAAGGTTGCAATCTACGGTCGGCAAGATAAGTGTATGATACATTCAACAAAACTTAATACCTCTACACAGAGCTTGGATATGGATGGCAGACAACTGCAGTGCAATAAAGCTTCTACGTGCAAAGTATGAACGAACTTTTTTTTGGATAATGCATGCAGACCTTCCTAAAACTTCATTCCTTCGAGCATCCAATTCTGGCATCTGACCAGCTCTGAGAAATACTTTGGTTTTGCCAACCTGCAGCACAATAGTATCAATTAATAATATACATTTTAATCTTGTGATTCAGGAGTCTAAATTTACACATAAATTTGCTTTCCACGTGAGAGGCACACAAAAAAACAGCATAAATACTAAATAGTAACTCCTGGTGGTAGGCTTAAAATAAAGGGTAAGATGGTCAAACTAGAAATTCCAAGCTATAGAATGGCCATATCAACCTAGTGTAATTGCTTGTAACTGTAGAAATATAGAGGAAATTTAAATCCCTACCTTATAGGGATTTATTAATTAGATATCAATTTATTTTTCCTTATTTAGGGTGATTGTTATTTCCTTAGGATATGATAGATGTAATTATTTCCATTTATTTTCGTTTATGCAGCCTACAAATATAGATTAACCTAATTGTATTGGTGTATTAGTGAATAAAATTCTAGACTTTGAAATTCTACATGGTATCAGAGCTGGTAACTCACTGAGTCAACTTGTCTCACATGACTCATCGAGTCAGTCAACTTAGCCCATCCATCTCTTGTGTTCCGATAATAGTTGACTTTCCAATCACTGTGAATTGCGATCATCAACGATCGAACTTCCAGTCTGCAATCGATCGTTCTTCCAATCGCTATTGATTGTGTCGCAATCATCATGATTGAACCCTCAGTTGCCGATCGATTCCCAAAACTCATCGATCTTCAATCGATAACTCCAACCGATCGACCACAGCCCTTGTCGATTGATCGATTTGTGATTTCAATTAGTGACGATCAATCTACAACCCACGTTGCTGACTCGTCTTTGATTGATTGGTGATTACGATCAATCTCCAGCCCATGTCGCTGATCGATTGCTGGCAATCAGTCATCTCTTCACTAATTGACTGTTGATTCTGAACAGTCAGTGACGATCTATCTCCAGATTCAATTATGTTGTGGATTTCTTCAATTGCCTCTGGACGTTTCTTCGATCGTCTACATCTGAACAAGTATGGTATGGCCACTCTTCCTACAAGCAAAGATAAGTCTTCATCCTCATCATCTATTGGATTTTCAGATTCACAATTCTTTAGCCATGGCAATACTAACACTGCACCTGTTTCCATCACGGACCATAAACTTAATGGTTCCAACTATCTTCAATGGTCCCAATCAATCCGTATGTTCATCCGGGGTCGTGGTAAGGATGATTACATCATTAGGGAAGCTATTGCTCCACCATCGGATGATCTAAAATATCGGATTTGGATTTTTGAAAACAACTTAGTGAAAACAACTATCGGTGAAAATTTCCTTCTGTATGCAATGCCAAAGATATCTGGAACGCCGTGAAAGAGACATTTTCAAGTTTTGGCAATACCTTCGAAAGGTTTACCATTGAAAGTGCTCTTCATAATCTACGACAAGGGGAGCTCTCTGTTACTCAGTACTTTAATTCTCTTTCAAGGAATTTGCAGCAATTAGATATGTATGAGAAGTATGACTGGTCTTGCACTATGGATGGTAACATGTTTCTAAAGGTTGTTGAAGAAAAAATATTATACAAATTCTTACTAGGCCTTAACAAGGGACTGGATGAAGTTAGAGGCCGTATTCTAGGATCAAAGCCTCTTCCCAGCTTGAGGGAAGCCTTTTCTGTGGTTCGCATGAAGGAAAGTCAGATAAAAGTTATGCTTGGGCCCACATTACTATCTACCCCCTCTTGAAGGATCAACCCTAGCTGCTCAGGGCCCGAGCAACTCCTCTTCTGACAATAAATCTAAGAAGGGTAGACCTTGGTGTGAGCAATACAAGAAACCAAGTCATACTCGAGATACTTGTTGGAAGATTCACGGAAAAACTATAAATTGGAAGCCTTCACGCCCTGGTCCTTATGATAGCCATGGCAATGTTGCTACCACCACCATTGCTCCTCCACTGGCTAGTTCGTTTAGCAATGAAGAAATAGAGATACTCCAGAAACTTATTATGCAGCAACAAGCCTCCTCATCTTTTTCAGTCATTGGTTCTAGCAATACAGCGCAAAAAGGTAACCACTCCACCTTTAATGCTCACTGTGATAATAGTAACACTTAGATTGTAAATTCTGGAGCTTCAGATCACATGACAGGAAATACTAGTTTGTTTACCACATTTACTGTATGTGATGATAATTTTTCTGTAAAAATTGCCGATGGTTCTCTTTCCAAGGTGACTGGTACAGGTTCAGTTGTACTTTCTCCAAATTTAACCTTACATACTGTTCGTTATCTTCCTAAACTTAACCGCAACCTTCTCTCCACTAACCAGCTCACCCATGATCTAAAATGTGTTGCTAAATTTTCTTCCAATATGTGCACTTTACAGGACCTACCTTCGAGGAAGACTATTGGCAATGCTAAAAAGTGTTTTGGACTCTATCTACTTTCAAGCACCTTCCAACAAGTCCACTATGATCCCATCTCTAGCCTTTCTACTCAAGTTTCTAGTAACTCTTCAAATAAAGATAGTGTTGTAATGCTTTGGCAATATAGATTAGGGTATCCCAGTTTTCTGTATCTTAAAAGAATTTTTCTCAATTTATTTGGTAATAAACCTCCTTTTGATTTCCATTGTGATACTTGTCAACTTGCAAAACATGCTAAGAATAGTTATCCATCGCATTCATATAAAGAATCACAACCCTTTTCATTAATTCACAGTGATATTTGGGGACCTTCCCGTATCAAAAATATTACGGGATTGCAATGGTTTGTCTCATTTATTGATGATCACACTCAACTCACTTGGGAATTTTTAATGAAAGAAAAATTTGAAGTGGGCCTAATTTTCCAAAATTTCATTCCATGATCCAAACTCAATTTCAAACACAAATTCAGATTCTTCAAATAGACAATGCCAAGGATTACTTCAATCAAATCCTTGGAGAGTACTTGAGCTCTCATGGCATTCTCCACCAAAGTTCTTGTGTAGATACTCCTCAACAGAATGGTGTTGTTGAACGAAAGAATCGGCATCTACTTAACGTTGCCCGCTCCATCATGTTCCAATCTCATGTTCCTTCACACTTCTGGGGAGAAGCACTTTTGACTGCCGTCTTCCTTATCAACCGCATGCCTTCCTGTACTCTTAAATTTCAAACTCCCTGTCAAGTTCTTCTTCATTTCTTTTTTTTTTTAATAACTCAGGGTGTCCGGGCCAGCTTGCGCGTACCTCGACTATTCCCTGGGGGCCCTGAAGTTAACGACCGGGTAAACCTCCAGTGGCCTTGAGGAGACTCGAACTAGTGACCACTGAGGAGCAAACTCAAGATCTTACCAGTTGAGCTACCGCTCAGGGTTAGTTCTTCTTCATTTCTATCCTACCATCCGATTTGTGTCAAACATTCCTCTTAAGGTGTTTGGATGCTCTGCTTTTATTCATAACCACCAAACTAATCTTGAGAAATTAGAGCCTCGAGCATTTAAAAGCATATTTTTAGGCTATTCTCCAATTCAGTGTGGCTACAAGTGCTACTCACCTTCCATCAGAAGGTTCTATATTTCTATGAATGTCACCTACTTTGAACACCAGTCCTACTACACCACTTCTCATATTCAAGGGGGGTGCAATTTGAGAAATATTTCAACTGGTGTGATCCCATTATTGAAACTCCTACTGTACTGGATATTCCTATTCTTGAGACCCTGTTGTACTTGATATCCTGTCATCTGAACTTGAGCCGTCTCACTTCATTACCGGTCTTGAGGCAACTACATAGTCAACTACAGAAAAACCTTTCCCACTCCAACTTTACTCCCGATGACCCAAAACCACCACTAAAAAGATAGAACACAAGGACACTCCTATGCAAAGTCAGACATTTGATCCGGATAATGGTCATTTAGCTTCTAACTCAGGTAACACTTTTTCTGAAACTCTACCTGTTGTCCCTGTTACCAATGATCTAGATTGCCCTATTGCCTTGAGAAAAGGAGTTTGAACTTGTACCAAGCACCCGATTGGGAACTATGTGTCTTACAAAAATTTGTCATCTCAATATAAGTCTTTTGTGGCAAACATGCCTACTGTGCAAGTTCCTTCACCCATTCAAGAAGCTTTGAGCAAACCAGAATGGAAAAAGGCAGTGTGGGATGAAATGCAGGCACTTTAGAAAAATGGCACATGGGTTCTGTCAAAGTTACCACATGGTAAACATCCTGTAGGGTGTAAGTGGATATTCACAGTTAAACACTAAGCTGATGGAAGTGTTGACAGATTTATACCCCAGTTAGTAGCAGAAGGCTTTACCCAGTCATATGGCATTGATTACTAGGAAACCTTTGCACTGGTCGCAAAGTTGAATACTATAAGGGTACTCTTAAGTCTGGCAGCTAACTTTGATTAACCGTTATTCCAACGGAATGTCAAGAATACTTTTCTAAACGGAGATCTCACTGAAGAAGGACACACAGACATCCCTCTAGGCTTTGAATCTTCAGAGAACAAAGGAAAAGTATTTAAATTGAAATGATCTTTGTATGGTCTTAAACAATCTCCACGCGTTTGGTTTGATAGGTTCAACAAGACTTTGAAACAATTGGGTTATACACAGTGTCAATCTGATCACACACTATTCATCAAACTCATCCCATGGTAAAGTTGCAATTCTCATTGTTTATGTTGATGACAAAATCTTGATAGGGAACTACATCGACGAGCTAGATAATCTCAAGAAGTCTTTAGCAAAGGAATTTGAGACCAAAGACTTAGGTCAACTAAAGTATTTTTTGGGAATGGAGGTAGCTTAGTCAAGACAAGGAATATCTGTAACACAGCACAAATATGTTCTTGATTTACTTAAGCAGACAGGCATGCTGGGGTGTAAACCTGCCGATACTCCTATGAATTCAGAACTAAACTTGGGGCTAAGAAAGACTGCAGTCTAGTAGATAGGGAGAGATATCAAAGACTTGTGAGAAAACTCATTTATCTATCACAAACTAAATCAGACATTGGATTTGCAGTTATTGTGGTTAGCCAGTTTATGCATAATCCAACAAAGGAACACTTGGATGCATTACTTAGAATTCTAAGGTACTTAGAAAAGACAATTGGAAAGGGCTTATACTTCAAAAAATGCACCATGCGTAATCTTGAAGTATTTGTAGATGCAAATTAGGTTGGTTCTCTCACTGACAGGAAATCCACTTCAGGATATTGCACTTATGTATGGGATAATTTGGTGACTTAGCGGAGCAAGAAACAATCTGTTATGTCGAGGAGTAGTGCAGAGGCAGAATTTAGGACAATGGCCTTAGGTATATATGAAGGAATGTGGCTAGAAAAACTATCAAAGAGATTGGAATTACTTCTACAAAAACTATGAAAATCTATTGTGATAATCAGTCTACCATTTATATTGCTAAGAACCTAGTGCACCATGATAAGACAAAGCATGTCGATATTGATAGCCACTTTATCAAGGAGAAGATGGACAATAATATTGCGCATCCACTATATGTTCCTACCAGTCAATAGATCTCAGACATCCTTACAAAAGCTCTTCCAAGGAAAATATTCGAAGATCTATGTTCCAAGCTAGGTTTAATTTACACCTAACTTGAGGGGGAGTGTAGAAATATAGAGAAAATTTAAATCCCTACCTTATAGGGATTTATTAATTAGATATTAGTTTATTTTTTCTTATTTAGCGTTATTGTTATTTCCTTACTTAGGGTATGATAGATGTAACTATTTCCATTTATTTTCGTTTATGCAATCTATAAATATAGGTTAATCTAATTGTATTGGTGTATCAGTGAATAAAATTCTGGACTTTGAAATTCTACAGTAACAAAGACAAAGCAGAAGACATACTTCATGCATGCTTAAAGCAATATTAAACAAGCATGTTTGACAAACTAAATACATATAAGGCACTTAGATCCACAAGTATCACGATATTCCGTGTCAAGCACAATAGGTAACATTGTCGTAATTTACCAAAATTCCATGAAATCTTATGTTCCACAATCATGTTATTTTTTAAGACCAGAAAATGAATATGGTTCTAGTTTGCAAGAGTCCCATGACATTCCATAGAAAATATTTCACTGCTATGTTACTATACAAAAAGAGGATTTTTAACTAGTAGACAGAAAAATAATTCAAGAATAAAACAATCAACAATGTCCCATTTAAGATTTGTGGACTGGATGAATTTGTTAAACTGTTGGCAACCATCGCACATAACATTTAAGTTGCTATAGAAAGGAGCAGGTTTGTTATTTATATTATTATTCGTGCACTTAGCATGCCCCTCAGCTTACTTTTTGAGTGGACCAAATACATGCAACTATTGACTATCAGGTTGTTGGTGGAGTTTGAACTTCAACTTGTGCCTTCTCTGATACCATGCTAAATTTTTAATGATCATATCGCCTAAAAGGTTAAATTTTGGAGAGATGGACAACTGTACTACTACTATTGTTCTCTTATACTCAGCAGAATCTAATGAAGATACACCCACAGCAAACTATTTTACCATGTCCATATCAATATGAAAAAGGGATTGTCATGATATGCATTTATATGCCGATGTTATCAGCTTTCAAAATGGCATAATTGTTTATGCTTAACTTATAATTTATCCTTGTTCCCATATATGCATAATATGAATTATTTAAGAATGACAATGAAAAAAGACCTCAATGTTACTTGACATTAGTTCAAATCTAACCTAAAATTATGAAACTACCTGATAACCTTTAAGGCCCACCTTCTCCAAAAGCCTCTTGGAAGCAGTGATCTCATCGCTGCTGTCAATTTGTGAATAATGACTTTAGTTAAAAGAGTTTTATAAGTTTAATGCCATGTAATCCAGTAAAAATGGGAAGTCTAAATAAGAAACACTAGATGAACATTAGAAAAGTTAATACGAGTACCATCCATCCAAAACATCAGAAGCCAGAATGCCAAAACGAGTAATGAAATCATTAAATGTTCTCCTGGTAGGATATCCAGCACAACTGATTCTAATTGCCTCCATGACCCCCTGGAGCAAGATAAATATCAATTCCACAGTGCAAGCACATGCTACACATATATTATTACTTTATTAGCACATCCTCATCAAATGACCAAAGAATTGAACGCACCCCACATCGAAGTTGTTGTAGTACATTACGATTCTCAAATATTGAAGGCTTCAGAAGATTATTTGGCTTTACACATCGAACATAGTGTGGCTCTGTTGCACCAAGTGTTTCAAGCAATGCTTGCAATTGTTGCTGCATGCAAGTGCATGGCAAGGTTAGAACTTAAGAGCCGAAAACAAACATGTTTAGATCAACCAAATGTACAAGAACAAAGCATACCTTAAACCGAGAACCTATTGATGAGAACTTTGATGATTTTGAAGACTCCTCGGTTATGGGTGGGAACAAGTCTGACACAAAGGAGCACTTTGAAGCACTCAAGAGTGCTTGATGCTCTCCAACCACATAGTCTTTATTCTTATCCAAGAAGAACTCTGTTTGATAAGTGACCTGAAATCGGAATTTTAATATTAAGGACTACTATTTTTTTCTCACAACATATCGATCTCTCTACAACAATGTGAACTTAAATAAATAAAAAAGACATACATCACCAGCATAATGACAAATGGTGAAGTCAGTGCGTGACAGTTTTGGCTTGCAGAACCGTTTATGATCTTTGAATGTCTGGTACAGTTTTTCTGCAAATGTTTCATGTGTAGATCTAGGAAACATGCTACACAGGATAAGCAAGTTAGCATCTCAAATGAGTAAACCAGAACTTAAGCCAAGGTATATGATTTGAATGACTTAAATTAATAATAGTCAACTGTACTCAACTCAACTCACAAATTAACAAGAATAATAGTTACATTATTTCATTTTCATTTTCTCACACTTACCAAGCCTCGTCCAAAAGAGCAATGATACCACCAGGTTTCTGAAATAAATCAAGAATATATTAATATATTATATTATAAAATGGGCCACTAATGACAACAATGCATGAAACCTCTTTTTCCCTCCCAGCGGGAAACTAAAAAGAGAGAACCTAAATATATAAAGCCATTAAACAACCAACAAATGTGAAATTTCACACATTATGCCCAAAAACAAAAATAAACAAACAAAAGAGCAAGCGACTAGAGAGAGAGAGATATAAGCATGTCACACATCATTTCTATAATCGGTTCACTGTCCAATAATCGCATGTCCAAGTTGGCCAATGACACCATTTTCAGAGTCTACGCTAGAGAGATCACCAACTGATAGATCAACGCTTTCAAAACAGGACAAGACTGCCAGTTGAAATAACAAATCACTAACTAATTAGTTTTTGACCCAAATGGTCAAACTCTAATAGAATATACAGAATCAGGATCTCTTTCAACTTGTTTCCTAAAATAGGATAAGAGACATTTTTTGAAACAATACCTTCATTAAATTAAAAAGCGTTCACTGAAATATCTTTGTCAAAATTTACACGAACAACACCTTTTAGGTCAAAAACTCCAAAACAGCGTTAGCTCTTTCTCACTTTCGCTGGGCTCCTTCAACCACGGTGGGTTTTTCCCTTTCCCTCCATATTAAGTACTGTGAGCCCTAATTTATCCCCTTCCCTTCATCTTAGCTGTCTCTCTCTCTCTTCAAGCAACGATTCTCTCAGCTTTCTCTTATTCTTCATCTCCATTATCTTCTCCAAAGCACCGAGGACCATTTGCAGGAAACCCTTGCTTTCACCCTCTCAATGTCTCTCACTCATTCAAAAGGGGCACCAAGGAAGCCCATACAGTGGGTCACAGCCATCAAACCCTAATCAATGGGTCATAGCCATCTGAGCCCTCTCTTCCTCTACCCATCTCCTTTCTCCTCCTCCCATTTTCTAAATTTCCACAATTTTGGAGTCTTTGAACAAAATGCTTTGTTTGCATAACGCCTTTTAAAAGAATTATGCATTGTTTTAGTAAATGCCTTTCCATTTAATGAGGGCGTTGTTTCAAAAAAAAATGTCTTTGATCCTAATTGGGAAATAAGTTGCATTGGATCCTAATTTTGTATATTCTGTTAAAGTTATGGTTAAAACCTCATAACTGATAGTTCTCCCCGATCAAATAAACAAACAGACCATTGTTTTTAGCATCACTTGTTATGACTCATTCACCAGTTTGTGTTTTAAGCTGTAAAATAAATTAATAAATAATCCTTTTCTTTCACAAGTAAAAAGTAATTTTATATAAAAAAAAGCTCCTATAGAGGTGTAACTGGTACACGGAGTATTTAAAGGCTGAAAAGAAGTTGTACCCCACACTTCATATACACCTTCATGTATAAATAAACCCATAAATATTCTAGTGGAGTAGCATTTTTCTTGTTTTTTTCAACTGATAAACCCATAAATATTCTACATTATTTTATTTATTTTTTAATAAATTTTTCTAACTGTGTAGTATTACCCTCAATGATTTTTTAGTTGGGACTTCTTGTATCATGCAATGGCAAGAATGAAGAAAGCAGACCAGAATATCATGCTTAATGAGTTCAGGACAGCTCCATAAAAATCCTGTCCAACTGATGCTACTTATAAGAAAAAAATGAGAAATTAAGAAAAAAAAAGGTAACAGATGATGGTATTCCCTACCCAAGCCCATATCTGACAAAACAAACATAGCCCTAGTAGGGAAAAATGATATAAATGAAATTGATACTAGATGACAGCTATTAAAAAAAATGAAGAGCAAGAAACATAGGGCAGCAATCCAAGCACACAGATAAAAGCAAACCTTCTCTATGAGATCCAGAATATCTTGATTGTCAACGAATTCTATATAACTCCAATCAATTTCTTCTTTTGTATATTCTTCTTGCTCCATCTTGAAAACATGCTGCCAAATTTGTGGACATATTTAGTTATTTTGGAAAGAATTTCGAGGAATCTCATATGCACAGAACAGATATTTCATGCAAAAACCTGATTGAAATGTTGCTGCAGCTTCTCATTGGTTAGATTAATGCAGAACTGCTCAAAGCTGTGTGGGACCGAACACCATTCAATGAACACAAATAAACATAGATGATGTCAAATTTGAGAACTTCACTTAACAATTAATTAAACCAGAAAACCTGCTCATTGACCCTAATACATTATAGCATAATCAGTATCTTTAGAAGTAAAATTGCTTTTCACCAGGCCCACCTATATAGCAAAGCTATCAAGAAGTTTCCATTTTCCACAGTTAGAAGAGTTTTGTTGCCCATAGCAACCAAAGACATTATGGGAAAGCCCAAAGAATAAGAAAATGACAAGTCATATAACCAACTTAAAGGGGCACCATATCCACAAGAATTTCAAACCAGCCTATAACATATCCCCATTGCATAAGAAACAGGGTTTTCATGCAGGAACCTGCAAGAAAATAACCTCTGTAAATGATGAAAACAAAAGCATACCGCTTAAGCACCTGTTTGTCTTGAAACTCTCAAATCCATAGATATCCAGAACCCCGATTGAGAATTTCGAATCAGGATCTTGACCAATAGAATTATTTATCTTGTTCACAAGCCTGTATAAATAAATGACAAAAACCTTAGTGATTGCACATAACTCATTCAACAATGAAGTATCCATACAAAGTCTACCTTTCAGACTGGAACTTACCAGTCAAATAATCTTGAATAAATTGTTTTGGCTAGAGCATCTCTATTGATAATTGCAGCCTCCGGATCAAGGCATTTTGTTATAGTTTCATCACGAGTTGCCATCACACGTTTACACAAGGAGTCTTCAAGAGCCTTCTCATCGCACCTAAAGGAGTTTGCAGATTATGGATTTACATTTTTACAAATATGGACACTAAAAGAAAAAGTGCGGACCTTTTGAATGGTAAACAGTATTAAAGGGCCACTTACATTAGAAGCTCAGATGCAGTTCTCAGATGGAACTGAGAATTATCATCCTTAGGTTCAGATGCATCTGTATCAATGCCCTTCACAAATTCAATGTTTCCCAAGTGGAGAACAGCTGCCACAACTCGGAAAATTGCATCCTGCAAAAGTAATTTTTATCTATTATTTTCACAAGGTAATGCAACCTGTGTCAGTGAAATACAGAAAGATGCTCTAATAAGATAGCAGTACCTGCTCATCAGAACTGATCCCAACAATAGCCATAGCCCTCCTAATTGCATGGTATTCCTTGGAATCATCCAGTCCATCTAGTTCATAACAATTTGAATGATTTAGATAATGAAATGTCCTTGGATTTCCCAATTTGTACCTCTCAACATCCTATAGCCAGCATAATGAAATGTATCAGAACAGCAAATTCAATAAATAAAGCTTCAAGTAACCATCAAAACACAAGAGAAAATGCAAAATTGAATTGAAACAAACGGAGTTTGAACTACCAAGTTCACAAGAAAAACAAATGCATAACCACTGACACGACGATATGAAACAGACTATGAAGCCTCCTAAGCTATATGATGTGATTATTTGTGGATCGGCATGGTGTAATATACCAAAACCCACCACTAACAAGGATCAAAATTGCATTTCAATAGGTTGCTTTGTCAGCAAAAAAAGGGTGCAATGCTTTAGAAGTGTTTTTGGAAGGGACACTAAAATGTGAAAATGGCCTCAAAAAAAATGGTTTCAATCCTTAATCTTCTATCAAAAGTTGTTGAGAAATGGAAGGCATACAATTAGTTTTCATTGATAAAGCACTAAAAAGCAGAAGCATGTTTCAGGCTTATCATAAGATTGCTTTGATATCATCATACAATTCCAAAGTGTAAGAGAGATCAGCATTTAATTTGCATTATGTTTCGACAACATTCTATTAAAGCACAAATCAACCCATAGAATACACAGTATCAACTCACTGGGAAGCACGATATCACAACAATCATTGTCCACTGGAACATAATTCATATGCCAGTGGAAAACCATAAAAAATTTTGTAATTTGCTACATCATTAGAATGCTAATCACTACCTTCAAGAATCGAGCCAGACCAAGTTCATGTAATGCAACAGGTATTCTTCATCTTATTTTATGATAATGAGCAGTTGGCATTGTAGTCTGCCATGCTAAAGATATAGAAACTCCAGCCTATCGCGTCTTACACATGATTCAAAGTCGCGGTCGCGGTTGTCGTATCAGCTTAAGAATTTTTTATGCGATCGTGGTGTCACGTCACAATATCGGACGATACGTAATATTTTATTTTTTAATTTAAAAAAATATATATAGAGAATTTCTAAATAATAAAAAGATATAGTACACAGCTAAAAATATAGTAACTCTTTTACGAAATATTAGATAACTACTTTTAACATGCGAATGAGCTAATTTGACATCAATGGCATTATTGATAAACCATAATTGCTACTACTTTTTTTTTTATCTCATTGAAATATTTCAATTTATTTAATTTTTTAAATTAAAAAAACTTATTATATTTTAATAATATGCTTTATAAAAATA
>JAVXUM010000046.1:20145919-20165493 GCA_035590655.1 Pouteria glomerata
CCGTATTTTCGTAAATTGTTTCTAACCAACAGCAATTCCAGAAATACTATCCCATGCTGCTGTAAAACAAAAAAAAAACTCATTGTTCTTTTGAGTTAGCTTGTCAATTATTGGTAGATAATTTTAACCCCAATATCAGTACTAAAATAGGAACCCAATTCCCAAGACACTAAGCAGAAGAAATGTTTCCTGCAGCATAGATGTGGCAGTTGCCAAAAGTATTTTGGCAACAAGGATTGTGCTGCTTGAAACTGAAAGTACAAAATTCCCTTATAGCAATACTCAGAGATTTTATATTTTAAACACCAAAAACTATTCAACATGCTTTCTCAATTTAAACCAAGGGACTGAGGTGAAATCTTACTGTTTTTCTATTCTCTCTCTTTTTTTCTTTTTCTTTTTTTTTAACGAGTAAAATATTTGACACTTAATTACTCTCTTGAGGGCAAAAAATAAATAACTCAACATAAATTGACAAATCTTATCATGCTGTCCGGTGGAAGTTTAATATGGAGTGGCAGGCAATATGGTTTCTTTCAGCTCAAAGTGGGTTTATTTTCCTTTAATAGTCATCAAAGAAAAGGGTAGAAGAACAAAAAAAACAACCCAACCAATTACCCACCATTGCTAGTTCTAGATCTCCAGCTGCTAGATAAACAGGTTGAGCTACGTGGCAATAACCCATCAAACGTGGGACTGAAGGGATAATGTCCCTGTGATTAACAACTCTCCAGCTATCCTTCACTTTCTGAAATGTAAGCACAAGATAAGTAAAAACTACAAGATAATTGGAAATTTCAATACAATATATATAGTTACATAACAATCAGATACTAGTATTTATCGATAGCTGGCCCTAATAATTTTTCTTGCATGAGAGGAACTAATAAGTTGATCATTCTCAAGGAATGTCAAGGACCGGGGCCATCTAGTGGTTAGTTGAGTAAGGTATAATATGGCTCCAGGCCTGGACGAAGAGTTCCAGTCGTTAATAGTGTATTTGAATGTAAATGACCAGATATAACTCAGTTTGCAATTAGTGCAAAAAATCACATGATAAGCTTAGATTTCAAATAGACTCAAATTCTAAGCTTCACATCCAGATCAGGCTCTAGAATTGAACACTCTTTTATAAGAAAAATAAATAATAATTAATGTCTCAGTGCTCCATGCATTATCTGAACACCCATACTTACAAGATGATTTGAGTCATTCCCGTCACAAAATTTTCACTATTGTTTCCTAGTGGAGGCTTTCCCACAGATCAACCCACACAGGCTACAATTGAAATTTCTAGTTATTTAAGTTTGAAGGTGACAGTCAATGAAGCAGTTGGATGTCTTGGAAAGATTAAAATGAGGCTCAATTGAAAATATTAGGCAAACCTGAGAAACATGTCAGTTACCCGCTATCATGAGGTATGATTCATAAGAGAATGTCTCAGAACTTACAGCTGCATAGCTCTATGAAACTTAAGTCGATGTAATTTTATTCAATATTCAAATATAACTTAAAGTTGCCAATCAAGACCAATTGATGTAAATTAGTTTTCAACGGAAATAAAATTATAATTTTTTTCAACTTTTACTTCCTTCAGCCCATAACTGCAATAAAAATGAGTTATTAAACAACAAAGTAGAGTCGCTAAAAAATTACATCATCTAGTCCAACTTTACATGAGTACTTTATAAAATGAACCAATCATTCAAAAAGTTTTGATGTTTTTCATCATGATCATTAGAGAACTCCAATTATGAAAATTCAAAAGCAAACACAAATTTAAATGAAAAAAAATCTCCTCGGTCCAATTTTCTGTACCTAATACTCTCAAAATATATTCCAGTTGAGCAAATTGAGATGAAAAATTGGAAAGCAGGTTGCATGAAAACTATTTAAGCTGAGATTATGTGAAATTAAAACCCAATTCTGATGAAGTAATCGGTAGTAACTAATAACACTAGTTTTATACCATGAAAAGCCTTAAGCAGAAATAAAATGAACCAGAGTAAAGAAAGGAAAGGTACATGCCTAGTACCTCATCAATGTATCAGCCTTTGGTTGACAACTTGAAAGCCACAATTAGAATGTAAAATACCTCGTTGTAAACTTCTGTAAATTTTTTGTTTCCGACTCTAGGAGATCCAAAGTTGTACATGGTCACATAAACTGCCCCACGCCTAAAACACGCATACAAAGTATAAAAATAAGTTCACATATAAGCTGTTTTCTATACCAGTCATAAAACAATTACAAAAACATCTAACATCGTTGTTTCATCAGAAAATACAATCAAAATGACTGACTTATACATTAGCATTATGGTGGAAAGATTTCATAGGGATATGTCATGGTTACTTCCTAAACTCACTGTACTCTTGCCACATCAACTTCTATGTTCCTTCCGGTTCTTTTATATTTCCTCCTTCTCTGGATCTGATAAATTGTAGTCTGGTAGATCAGGATACCTGCCAATTCTTGATGGGCAGCACCATTTCATGATCTATTATGTTAGAATATGTTCATTGTTGTGTAATGCAGAGTTTACTATATGGGATTAAGCGTGCTAATACTGGAAAAATCTTAATTGGAAGCACCACTTCATGCTCTGTTATATCAAGCATCTTGCACCGAGTTGGACATGAAAAGTCTACAATGTGTGGATAAGTTGAAATAACAAAGCATAAAAAATCAGCAAGATACTCATAAATCTTTGAAAAAAACACCTAGACTACAAATGGACGCCATTAATACTGGTAAATGAAATAGAAAAGCCTCAGTTGAAATAGTGGAGTAAGTTTAGGATAAAATAAGAAAATGCTCAAAAGAGAAACTTGGTCACCAGTGTGCACTGCAGGTTAGCCACGTCAACTGAACAAAAGATGAATGCAAAAACCAAAGCTAAGTAACTTGAGAGAAAACTCACTTGGTTAATTGGCTTGATGAAAGCTCAAGTGCCAGTAGAGTAGCTAATGCGCCACCTAAACTGTGACCGGTCACATAAACATGCCATTTTTGTAGTGGCTGAGCATCATCTCTGCATAGAACACACCAAGCATTCTGTTTTGTGAAGGCTAATTATTTAAATTTAACAGCTTGGAAAGGATAGGTGATGAATTCAGTTTGCAGGTGGATGAAATTAATTATTTGCCTGTTTAAATTGCACTAAAAAAAAGTTATTTTAACATCAAATAAATAGAAAAATCAATAAATGGATACCACAGACCTTCAACGCCAATGCACAATGTTGAGAAAAAAATGAGTTAATAAAAATAACAAATTTGCTTCCATCTCCAACAGTTCAGGCTTTTAGGTGAGATAGTGCCTAATACCCCGACATGATATCAAAGCATGTAAAGATTCTAAGTTCAAACCTCGTCGCCACTCAAAAAAAAAAAAAAGGGAAAGAAAAAATCAATAGCCATACATGCTTAGCCCCTTTAAAAAAGTCAATCTCGCCACATGTGAGATTGTGTGTTGAGAGAACTTTATTCAATATAATAATAAAATCGCCCCCCCCCCCCTCTCTCTAACACCTCAAGCTTTAAGGTAAGATGATGGCTAACATCTTAACACAGAAGTTTTTCTAAAATAGACACAACAGTCTAGAGGTTATCTATTTAAGTCGAACAAAATCTAGCATCCAATTCAACTTAAAATGGATTAACAAGATACCTTAGGTCTTAGCTCTGCCACCAAGAAAACTCAGATAAATACATGGCATGAAATTACAGTAGTATTATTGTATCATGACACCTCAAGTTTGCACATCATCACCCTTCCATTCACAAAATAAAATTATGTTAGCATAACAGTGCACAACATTGCATGGAAAGCATTACTTGATGATTCACTTTGGCATAATCTCATTTGAATTTCTAACAAAAGTAGCAATAGCAGCAAGATGGAGAGATTGAGATGAATGTAAGTCATAGGATTCGGGCTAGGTGGACCAAATGGCGGAATACTTCAGGTATCTTGTGTGATCGAAAAGTTTCCTTCGAGGTGAAAGGAAAGTATTATAAGGTGGCAGTAAGATCAGCGTTATTATATAGATCAGAGTGTTGAACAGTAAAGCATAATCGTGTTCAGAATATGGCAGTTGCGGAGATGAGAATATTAAGATAGATGTGTGGGATAACAAGGAGAGATAAGATTAGGAACGGGGAGATCAGGGACAAATTAGGAATAGCACCCATTGAAGATAAAATGAGAGAAAATCGACTAAGATGGTTCGGTCATGTTAGAAGACGTCCAAAGGAGGTACCGGTTAAAAGGTGTAAAATGAAGATTGCCAGGAATAGGAGAGGAAGAGGGAGACCCAAGAGCTGTTGGAAAGGAATTATTAAACATGACCTTGCTTACATGGATTTAACGGAGAATATGACTCTTAATAGATTTGATTGGCGTCGTCAAATTCATATAGTCGACCCCACCTAGTGGGAAAAGGCTTAATTTTGTTCGGTTTGGTTTGTTAGTTTTCCCTACACAGGAAACAACTAAATGGACCGTGGTAAAATAAGGGCACTGTAAATGATCTTGTGATAGTTTGAAATGAAATTGCTACTAAAGAATTTTGTCAACATAGCATCCTAGGCTTTAAAGAAGCTAGGGAGACATAACATTTATTAAACAATGGCCCTTATGTGAAGTTAAATAAATTTATTTCAACCATAGTAGTTGTTAAATTATATTCATGGTTGGGACCATTTTCTATCAACTTAAACTTTTGAGACAACGAGTGATTTAACGTGGTATAAGAGTGATCGATTTTCCTATGCTAAGCATCTCAATTTAATTCTGCACTGCAAACGGGATGCCTCTTTTGCCGCCTGTCAAATATTTGTCTAGTATTATTAGGTTTATATTTCCTACATATCATATTTATTTTCTTGATCTTCTTCCATTTTTATCATTGCTCATTTTTCTTCTTATTCTATGTTTTTTTTTTTATATTTGTTTTGTTAGTTGTTAACATGAAATCTTAGAACTTGTACACTCTCTATTTTTCTTCCCGATAACCTCCATCACATTGCAATTGCTACCAACCACCATAGATTTTTGTGTTAGGAATTTCTAAGTTCAACATCCCTCTTTGTGAGCTTGGTGAAAATTCACCTTATTTTATCCAATGGTGATCGAAGTTATGAACTTGGGGAGATTTCAAATTTTGAACACCACCAGCCAATGGAGGCATGGTCTTAATTTTGGCCCATGGATTTCAAGACTTTGATCCATAGGTATTCGCCTACAAGGCCTCATCCTCCCATCTAATATTCTTAACCTATTAATGCTTCATCTTTTATAATCAGTTGTTATATAAATCTCACCATCTTTTTTTAATATTCTCAACCAATCAAAAGCTTGTCTTTTTCTTTCATTTTTTTTTGATATTTTTATCCTATTAAAGGTTTTTTTTCTCTCTCTCTCTTCGTGGTGATTTGAAATGGTAGCGGCAACTCAATCAAAATGGATTTCAAACTTACATAGATTTTTTATTCAAAATCTTTTTAAGTGGGAATGTTGAGGAAACAAATCAGTATATGTCCAAGAATGGAGGATATCAAGGAAGAACCAACCATCTTATGGAAGGAAAATGATCAATTCAAGGGAAGGGATATGAGAGAATATTCAAAGAAAATCAAATCATATAAAACCATACTTTGTTATTTATTTCTTCCTATGATCTTTCATTGTATTGCTTTATAAACCCATCATTGCGTATATTGTGAATAACATATGTAATTAATCTCCCATTTTTTCTTCATTAAACAACATAATGTAAACCACAATAGGAATGCATCATTGCCAAAGGTTAAAAAAGATATTAATTGTTGCCACAAAAAGAATGATGGATGGTTTATAATAGGGCTGTTGAAAGTAGAGATTTATTAAGCTTAATAGCACACACCCAACTAGGTTCATATGTATCTATTTATAAATTACAAGCTAACCCCTCACATCTCCCAGATACATTGTCCCTAAACTAATATAAAGGCAAACATAAATTAAGATACATTCATAAATGCAAACACATAAATGAATGTACTTTAACACTCTCCCTCAAACTGGAACATACATATATTCCAAGCTTGTTATAAATAAACCTCACTCAAGGTTGACGATTGACGACGAAGCGCTTTTACAAACGATTGACGACCGTTAACTTTGACTAATTCGGTCTTTGACTGTGGAGACATGACTGTTGCGAAGATTAAAATTGTCATTGACTGGACAAGACTTCAATCTTCGACTAGACTAATCATCGTTGACATTGACTGGCGAGCCTTAACTTTGACTAACTTCGATCTTGAGAACAAGCTTGATGACAACGACAACAGCGACGCATCCGAAAGATAACACATACTTTCGGATATTGACAGAAGTACATGCGAGGCTAAGAAACTTGATTTGCAAGAGGCTTCGCGGGGACGACAAGTGGGATCTGAAGAATGGAAAGGAGACTGGGAAAAATGCAGACGTTGGTAAACTCGCCAGAGAAGGACAACACCATCGGAGGATCAGCATAACCTGATGGGCTGACATGCGCCTACATGCGCCGGTTAGACTCCCTGCGTGTGGGGTTCACGCGCTGACTGCAAGTTACGCGTGAAGACGCGTGGACCACTGTTCCGACGACGACTTTCTGACGATAGTGATCGCCTGAGACTGGCGACCTCCTTGGTGACTTTGGATCTTCAAAACAACACACGAATCGAAGATGGGTAGCTAACTTACTGTTCGGTCAAGCTGTTGGGGAACAAACCTAGACTTTTGGTGAAACTGATAGGCGAGGAATGGAACCCAGGAATTGAACAGGGACCAGGAACAGAACTTTCGGAATAAAACTTAGAAAGATGAATGCTCTGATGCTGACCTTTTTTTTTTGTTTGAGAAAGCTCTAATACCATGTTGAAAGTAGAGATTTATTAAGTTTAATAGCACACACCCAACTGGCTTCATGTGCATCTATTTATAGATTACAAGTTGACCCCTCACATCCCTTAAATACATTGTCCCTAGACTAATATAAATGCAGACATAAATTAAGATACATTTATAAATGCAGATACATGAATGAATGTACTTTAACAAGGGCCATTTGGGCTAAGAAGGGATTGGTTGGAATATCTTGATGAACAAAATCCCCTTTTGTGTATCTGAACTATTATAGAGCGAGCACTGAGTTTTGGTGAAACTTTTGTTTGTATGAAGCGGCAGTTTTGATGAAGCTCTTCCTTTTTAAATCAATAAAAATACCCCTAAAACTAAATACATAAACACGTGTTAATTTTAAAAGGTAAGGATGTAATAGTTATTTTACAACCTTTCAAATTTAAATTCAAATTTAAAAATTCAGTTATCATGTTCAAATTTAAAAAGCAATTAACATATGTTTTCTATTTCATTGTTATCCTTATCCTTTTTATATTGACAAAAATAACCTAAGGACTAAATACACATACAGGCGTTAGTATAAGTATTTCCTATTTAATAGTTATCCATATCCTTATATATATCTATCAAAATGTTAGAAAAAAAAATTCCACATGCATAACGTGTACACCGGCGTCTAGTATAAAATAGGTTCTACTCTATGAACCAAACCCCTTTATGAGGAACCTTATAAAATCTTCTCTTGCTTGTTATTGTTTCATCTATTTTACTTTCTGAATCAAAAACACATTTGTTCACTGTACTTCCACTGATGACAATAATACCACCACAGCCAGGTAATCATTGAATGGGTGCAGAATGGATTGCAATATGATAAACTAAAGATATATAATTTTCAATTTTAACTAAAGACACAAAGGTAACCAAATCTCACGTAAAGATTCACACTTAATTTCAAACACATAAAACGCATTTATGGGCCAATTAAGTAAAATGGTAAATAAGGAAAAGCAAGAAACTAAAAATAAATTAAGAAAGAAAAAGTTAGTTGATATCAATGGCACATAAGATAGGATAAATATCTAGGCCTTTTCACATTTTTTTTTTGTGACGGAGAAATCCCTCGGACCTTCGGCCCGAGCTCTAAACTCCGGGGAGACTAGCACAGGACTCACCACCCACGATCTCCTACTTACGCTTTTAAGTGTCCAGACGAGAATCGAACTCACGACCTGGGTATATCACTCAAATCTTAAACTCAGCCCCCATTCCACTGAACCACCCAATGATGGGTGGCCTTTTCACAATTTGATCCTAGCTACTATGCATTTCAATGCTTTCAAAGAAAGCAAACATGTTACTTCACTGGTACTGAAGTTTGATGTAGAAACACTAGAGTACCATGCAAAAAAGCCCATGAGAGTGATTATCCATTATGCAACATCAATTTATAAGCACTGGAAAATGTTAAATGGATTCTTACAGCAGCACAACTTACATGTACCCCACTGCCAGTTTAATAAGAGAGAGGATCCTTGTCCTGACTGAATCATACGCACTTAAAAAACCACTATGAACCTGAACAATTGTGCAGTCAAACAAATAACAAAATAAACGTGTGGATCCCATTAATTATCAAACTTAAAGTAAAGATCTACAGAACGTTAGTCATACCTGAACTTCTTGCTTGAAATCACCACCTATCCTCTCAGGATTTAAACTATAGAAGCAGAAGAGAAATCAGTACAGTGTGTAACTCATAAATCCTATATCAAAAATTATGAAATTACACCAATAAGTAATCATGAAAAGAGAAAGATAATGCATATGAAAAGAGAAAGATAATGTCCCATGGCTAGATAGCAAACTAAAACCACAAAACTGCTTCACTAAATGTAACATGAATAAGAAATGTATTACGCGGAGAATGATCACAATAGATGACAGATCACATTATAAGATAAATTTGAAAAATCACATTATACAAAGGATTGATAAATTTGAAAAATTATAAGATATTAAAGACTTAAAGTTGCAGAAAAAACATGTGAACAAGGTCTTGCTTTGAGATGCTAGTGCTCCAAGTGATTCTGCTCTTTTATTCATAGCATGATGAAGTGTTACAAAGTCAGCAAGTTGGTCTAAGAGATAAATGATTGGAGCTCGTGAGGAACAGAAAATGAGAAATTAAAAAAAAAAAAAAGGAAAAGAAAAAAACACCAAGCAAACAATATCTCAAGGCAGAACTAAGATATTACCCTGCAGGAACTACCATTAAATCGGTTTGCAAATCCTTCCATCTAGCCTGAGGAAATCAATAAATCAGTAACCTAAACTATTGCTCAAGTCACGGCATTAACAAGGGTGAAAAACAAAAAAAAAAAAGAAAAACTACTTGTTCTGTTCCCCTGAAAGCCACAACTAGTCTCTTTCGTGCTGAATCATGCCAAATTGCCACCTGCAGTTTTCTTCATCTCAGTGATGCATAAAACGTGATCCTATTAATTAGTAATCACTTAAGATTGCAAGTTCAAGATTCCATTCGTCAATTCATTTTAAAAAGGCACATGAAGGTGAGGTCCTAGCTTATGAACTCTAACCTTACCTGCGTATCAGTGGATGGGTTATCTAGGAAACATATTTTCTCAAATTCAGACTTAATAAAACTTGGATGGCCCAAAGAAGTAGCCAGCATTGCCCATGCCTCCATGGCACTCTCTGCAGTCGAAAAGAGTGCTCTCATCTCCTCAGATTTCTTTTCATCCAATCCTGATCCATTCAGAGGTCTTGCAAGCTTTTTATCTTTGGAATATTGAGAGACATCGTCTTCCATTTTGGTAGAAGCACCTTCTTTTCTTTCACTCTTTCCAAAGAAAAGTGCATCTTTGTTTAATTGTGAAACTGTAGCATTTAGAACCATTAGTGCTCCCAGAATGGAATCAGTTTGCTGTAATAAATCCTGTGTAACCTTCTTAATATCTGGCAGTGAAGACTGAATATTACTAATGGTCAATGGTCCAGTTGTATTGTCATTATTAACAGCATCCTGACTTTCAGGAGTTGCAAGCCCAGATTCAATATAACTTGCCTCTGCAATCCTCTGAGACTGTAAGCCAATACTGTGTAACAAGTCAAATCCATCCCACTTTATTTTCTCAGAAGGGGGCAGACCAAGTTTCTGAACTACATTTTGATCGATAAGCTCTGCAAAATCTTTCCAAAAATGTTTATCTGATTGTGAGGCGTCACCAACACTAGTCGATGACAAAAAGGTTTGTCCATTACCTGCACCGCCATCAGGTATTTTACACTCCAGTATATCACTGTCTTCCTCACAGCTTGTTTCATTCACAGATGACTCTGAATTACCCTCCTGTGGAAAAATATCCAAGTCGACAACAGGATTGCTAGATTTCTCCATGTCTTCAGTGTCAGACCTACGGAGTTTTGATAACCAATCCTTCTGGATGTAAGCATCATTTAGTGACTTTATCTGCCCAAAGGCATACTGCACAAACTGGCGTGCTTGTACAGTCTCTGAGCCTACAACCATTTTCAAAGCAGACTCAAAACCATTTCTACGAAGAAATTCTGTAACAATGGGGATCCTCCACCACTTATTCTCTTCATCAATTTCGTCGAAACTCTTATACCTAACCTAAGATCATGTCATTAGGAAGAATAAGTTAGTATATAATGAAAACAGGTCTACTCTGATAATTTTAATCTTTCAGCACCTGAAGCACTGCAGCAAAATGGCCAATGCGACAAATTAAAAAAATCATCAGAACTAAAAAATTGTTGCAGTTGCAGTTAACAAAATAACAAGAATCTATGATCATAAAGAAATTATTGACAAATATATATATATATTATTTTCCTTCCTCTTGAAAAGTTTTCACCACTTTTAGTAATCCTCTGCCAACTTATTGCAATTTACCCTTTTTCTCTCTTTCCCATTCAACAATTTGTAAAGATGAATATTTAAGATTCTACACTTCATCTCATCATTTGCAATTATGGAGAGAAAAAGCATCAAGTAGACGGTGCAGTGAGGAGCAATGAGAGTAGGGGATCATTAGTAATATATTGTAACTTTTCTTTGCTATGAAGGACGGTCTTAAGAGCACGAGCCCAATATAAATAATTCCCACCGTGCTACTTTGTTGGCATTACAGAGCAAGGAACATCATCAGACTTCAAGATGACTGATGGAGATGAAATCTAAATAGATGAAGACCCAAGTGTCGTTGTTTGTTCAATTTCAAGTTTTGACACTATGAAAAATCAGCAAGGTCACAAAATTGAGAAGCAAGGGATAAAATAATCCTGTAGAAAAAAATAAGATATTCGTGTACAGCCTTTCTGCATCAACAAAGAGAAACCTTCCTAGAAGTAAGAAGTACCGTGACCAGACCACAAGAATGAAGAAACAAAGTCACAACGAGGGGCAACGAGGGGCAGTGCACTTAATCGCAAATAAACTTCTAATCAACAACAAAGACAGCATTTGAGACTGGAAAAAGATAGATCTACATGAGACAATTGTGGTCAAGTAGTGCCAAAAGGTCACTGACATAGCAAGCACTAGCGCATGGCTACTGGTGGTTTCAGAAGAGGTCACTTGTGTAGGAACATGAAGGACTCCTTGCTGGTGAGCCATTGGGGAGGGTGTCACCGGATGTTGGCAGACGTCAGTCATTAGAATGTAGGTCAACAGCAATGATTTTTTATTTGGTACCACGGTTCTAATTCCAAGTTGAAAGAAAGCAACAGAAGTCAAAAAAGATTGATTTTCCCTTTGGTCTCTCATGATATTTATATTGAGAACCCAAAGTAAAATTAGACAAATATGCCCATAAATGTTAAAAGAAAATTATAAAAACCATGCGACTAATAACATAATCACACTAACATCCACCTCATATTCTTATGGATTATATGACATCCATATAGTTTGTCGTTTATCAGACTGATTTGTCTATTCTGTTTTGTGATGGTTAACAATCCGATGTGATTCTACAAGACAAAACCTTTATTTTTTGTGTGTAATTGCTGTTGTTTCTGATAGATATCTATGCTCGAGCCTGAGAAGGAAGGTTGACGATGTTATACGTGGAGAGGCAAATACATAATTATAATTACAGAAGCCAACCTATTGAGGGTTATGTTCCATCTCAACAAAGTCTTCTCATATTTCTATGTATCCCCAAGATTTGCAACCCGTCCTAGGACAGCACTGTTGATCTTATATGACTAGTCAAGTGGGCAACAATTATATTTCAATAGATTTCTAATATCTAAACTGTAAAGTTCAAATTAATGGCAAAACCATATTCAATCTTAAGTTAAATTGGAAGTGCATAGAAGATTTCCTAATCTGAAGAAAAAGTTTCCAAATTCAACAAGAATTCCAAATCCATTGAAATTCCCAAAGGATGAAGATTAATTGAGAAGAAATCTGAATAAAGATTTATTCAAAGACCTAGAAATTATCTAATCCAAGTCAAAGAAGAAGACCAGTCAAAACAGAACACAAACAACTCACACGCGGAAAATTCCAGAGAACCATGCAGGCACGGTGCTGGGAGAGCGCCGGTGCGTCCTCGAGGCGCAGGTAGCCCCCTGGGAGCGCGCGGGTGCGCCTGTTGAGAATTTTAACTTCGCAGAATTCCAGTGAGCTGCGCAGGCTGGGCGAGGGTTCGACCTTCGAATTTTCTGAACGATTTAATTTCTTATTTTGCCATTCTAGGGCAACTTTCTTGTAACTCTATATATATGTGACTTGTTCAAATTATAAGAACAAGAAATATAATATAGAGATAGAGAGAGAGTCTTTTTCGATTATCGAGCTTGCAAGTTCTTTCTCTTGTTTGGTTTGTCATTGTACTTGAGTCTTTCTGTGTGAAGCAGAAAGCCCTACTTGTAGGGTTTGTCGAGTGAGTCGAGCAATATTGCGAAAGGATTTGTACAAGTGATTCGCAAAGAGTCTGAGTAGAATCTTGTAACCCGTTGATAGTAGGGATTTGTGTTAATAAGAGGTTTTTCTCCCAGTGAAAGGGTTTCCGCGTTATCTTCTGGTGTGATTTATTTTTATTTTGTGTGATTGCTTGGTTTGGAGAATTTTCACTAAGTTTTTAGGGTTTTGAAATTCGAAGAAAATGTTAAAGAAAAAGTCAAGAATCAAGATTAATAAAGGATTTTACGTTTTAAAATTTTTGTTTCTATTCCCAATCGGCCAAATGGTGCAAAAAAAAGTGCCGCTACTTTAAATCTGCCTTTCGTAGTGGCTTTGCCCCATGCCTCTGCTTTCTGTTTGCTTTTCTGATTATGGCTTACGGGTTGGGACTTTGGGGGGAAGAAGCAGAAAAATAAATAGTAAAGAAATATTTTTTTTGGGTGTGGGGACCCGAGTGGCTTGGGGAGAGAGAGAGATAGAGAAAAAATGTATTTGTTTTGATGTGGAGATCACATGTTAGAACTTAGGAGGGAAGGAATGAGAGAGAGAGATAGAGAGAATGAATTGTAAAGTAATATTTGTTCCTTTTTGGGTATAGGGATCGTGGGCTGAAGGGAGAGAAAGAGAGAGAAAATGTAATTAATGAAATCGGAAATGTATTTGACATAAAAGTAAGGATACATTTTGTAAATTATTTTAATTGTTGGGGTAATTTATTTTGAAACCAGATTTCATGAGGGAAAAATTAAAAAAATATTCAAAAAATTATATCATTTCTTACAAAAATTTTGTTTTCAGTTGGGTCAATTGACCCCCTTACCCCTACATAAATCTACCAGTGAATATAATGCCTATCCTGCATAGGAAGTTTATCTCAAATAATAAGTTTTGTTTTTCTAAACAACTTTACTTATAATGATTGCTTATTAAATTCACAAACTGAGTTTTCCATAATATCCAGCAGAATGAAGAAAGTAAAATGTACAGTGCAACCTCTTACCAATAATAATAATACATTACCAGATGGTGCAACGGTCACAACATTATGCCTAAGGCTATGACATTTTAATACAAAAATGTCTTCTCAGTGCTTATTCTTTGCTTAAAAAGAAAACGATTTCTTTTTTTTTTTTTTAAATAGAAGAAGTGATCACCACAAAAGCAAAACATTGTGCATCATTAAAGAGATCAATGTTAGTTTGTACGTCTAGTTGTTCTGCATCATTCTACAATTTTTGGTGTTCCAATATTAATTTGCTGTCGACTATTGTATTCCAATTTCTTGTTAGTTGTGGCATAAGCAGATAGTTAGCTAACCTCTTACCTGATTCTTGAAACAATTGGTCCAGAAGATACAGACCATAATTTTCAATTTGAGCATTGGTTGGATTTGAAATGTCAAATAGATTATGAATTTTATATCCAAGATTATCACATATGTGACTTGAGAATTTGTTCCATGCCATATATGGTTGCAATAGAGAGCATTATATAAGTATAATACTGAATAATCTCCTCAACTGATGCCTAGTTTTTATAAGTGTTGCCTCTTGAAGGCATTGTATCCATTCTCCATCATCCTCTAGAAGTCCCCTTGCAACACATGTAGATTTAAATATATCAAACAAAACTCCATCAATTGTCCGTAACCATTCAAATGATTGTGGTCCTTTTATAATAGTCAACAACAAACATAGATAAAATCTCTTACTATAATTAAAGCTAGTAAAGTACATTCTACCAATTGTATAACATTTTTTCTTAGTGTCTACATCTTACTTAACTTGTTTCAAACAAAATGTTATGGAAGCTCCTAGTAAGTGAATGCACATGCTAATTCATTGGCAGCATAACATACAAAATAACATGTGAAAGTCGCCATTTATTGACTGGCTCTAAAAACAATAATGCTTAATAAGTCTGTAGGATTATAAATAACATGATGCATTCCAGGTAAATGAAATGCCAATCGTACAACTGTTGGAATCTCTTCATGCATAGAATATCAAAATATTCATCAAACAGCTTCCACTGGACCAATATACCTTGAATCAAGATACTGTTGAATTTCATTTATCACACTTAGCACCATTATTGTACAGTCATAACCTTTGTAGATATACCTGTGAATATATTTGATACACTTTATTCCTATCCAAACTTTCTCATTTATATGCCAATTAAACTTTTTAGAAAGATACGAATTTTATGGAATAGTATCTCTATTATCAATCTCTTACCCCCTGATAGTATATACTTGACTAATATTACCGTGACGATAAATAGGATATCAATCTTGATCCATAGTTGTTGATTTTGTAAAGGTTTGAGGATATCTTTTAGTGCATTTATCATTTTCCATACATGATACTTGTAGGTTTTGAGCACCACACGGTCCATGAACCATACAACACTTGATAGTTTAAAAAAAGTGTAGGATCATTATTTAGATTTGAAAATCAGTACAAACTACTTTATGATCACATGTCTGGATTTTATCTGGGCCTTGAAGAAATAATAGCGAATGCATGTGTGGTAAGCCTCGTTTTTTAAATTCAATTATAGAAACATGGGCAACTTTGTTACCAAACACTTTCACTGTTTCTATCTCCTTCATCAAACACTCTTTCTTTAACTTAAAAACACGGGCAATTAAATAATGACAATCAATTGGTTTTTGATGGGTTAATAAAGCAGAAGTAATTTCAAGCCAATTGGGATTTGCAATTATAGTGAGAAAGATATCTGGGTGTTAGTTATATTGGGTGATAGCCATTGAATCTTGAAATAATTTAAACATATGTCCTGGGTTTCTAGCAAATGAAATTGGCAAAATAAACTATTGACCAACTTGAGTAGCTCCCAACTCATCTAGACCAATATCTAACAAATTTTGATAAAGTTCAGCACAAAGTTTCCTTTGATTCAACTTATGGTATGTCAATCAGTTTTGCTCAATTGCAACCCACGCATTTATCAAAAACTCTTGGAATAGTTTACCACCTCTCAAAATAGTGCTTTACTATGTGAGACATTCAAATAAATGATAACTGTAGAATTACATTTGAGTAAGTCGATTAATTGAAGGTCAACCATGCAAAACATCCCACTATTTGAGATTAAGTTCCAATCTAAGCTCACCGAATGGGAAAAATAAAACATAATGCAAAGTCAAATAAGCAAAGTGATATTCAGTTATTTGCATCAACTCATTACTTCCATTTAAATGTAAGATAATGTCTCTTATTCCACTAATCTTAGCTCCATCTCCTGGTATTATAACTGCAATCTCATCAGTTGTTGGTAGATTATACCGTCTTCGATCTGTTGCAGAATTATAATGAAGATCGGCAAATAAATTTTGTCCTTCCAAGGCTAATTGATTTAAGATTGCATAAGCTTGATAAAATTTATCAACAAATGCATTAACTCTCAATAAACAATTTTGAATTGTTTCAAAAACATCGCTTCTTAAATAAAGATTTATACGATTTCGAATTTTTAAAATTGAATCTAGGTGATAAATATATAATTGAGCATAAACTACATTTTGCCCTACTTGTGGTAGAAGAGATCCTGTCTGATGATGCAATTCTCCGTGGATAGTGAATGATGTAGGGACTTTTTCATTTAGAACTCTAGATTCCAATGTAACACCAAGACTTATGAAAGCATTGGTTGCATTGTTTATATGAATATAATGTCAAAATGATTTACAATGTTTGAAGTTCCGAAAAGGGTATCATTAGCAAAGGCAACATAATCTTTCCTTACAAACAGCAAGTTCTGAATAGTGGATGTGCCACATAATATTTTAACAATTTTTCATTCAGCCAATGCAAGCTAAGCAATAAGGACACAATATATCCATTTTTTCCAAGTAATGGTAGCCTAGACTAATGTCTGATTGAGTATGAACCCTTATATTTATAGATAAAACTTCTGACTTATCATAACTACATTGTTTCTCTTCCAAAAACTGGTTTGTAGGAGTAGGCCTACAAAGTTTATTATGTGAAAATTAACATTTATAAAAATAATGATAGAATAAGTTACTTGTTTCAATAAAGTTAAATAGTTTAATTTATTCGATCCTTTTGGGAGTTAAAGATACGTCTGGCATAAAAGATAAACACTTAGAAGGATGCCTAGTTAAAGCTCGTTATTTTAATGGTTGAATGACATTAGAGATATTTGTTTCTTCTTTGACGTAAGCACGGTTGTGAGAACTTGATGTTAAAGAAAATGTACATAGAGGTTCCATTAGTTCAATACATTATCTTAATCTTTCTCGTTCTCATCAAAAGCGTTATCCCACTTGATATGCATGTCATCTTTTTTCATTTTTTTTATGTTCCTGTCATGCACGTTGGGCGAATGCAACTTTTGATATGACAATATCATTGGATGTCTAAAATATAAATATTATTTCATTAGGTGCATATAGAAACTATATAATGTATATTTTTTCTACTTATTTCTTAGTTAATTTATTTCTTCGATGGGACTTTTTCCCTTCTCCCCTATGACTATTTAGCTTTATACAAACATCTTCATGAAAGCAATGCAATAATTCAAAATCATTATTATATGAAGATTTTGATATATTTGTTTTATTTTATTTTTTTTAAATTATTATAACATGATCTAGATAAGATACCATTAAAACAAATAAAATACTTAAGTCCATCACAAATTTACAATTTTATACATGCCATCATATTTCAATGACTAAAACCATATAATAATTGGAACAGATAAACACCTAACTCGACATATATTTAAAGCCCTTTCTCACCCTATGTGTAAGACTTAAAAAATATATATTAGCTAGAACCTAACTCATCATGTACTCAATGCTTTTTAAGTAGTATGCAAGTACGGCATTCAAGATTGAAAATTATATGCTCTTTAAGCACATAGAGTCTTTCGAACTCTTCTATGTCTTCTAGATATTAAAAATATATATATTAAAAATTAATAAAAATACCTACTAATAGACACACATTTGTCTTCCTCTAGCTAAAAGAAATTGTAATTTCTTTTCTTTTCTTTTTTTTTTTTGGATATCGTGTTTGCCTTAGTCATTGTTTGTAAAAAAAAAAAAATAAGTTTAAAAAATAATAATAAAATAACATATGCTTTTCAAAATAAGTTTAAAAAATTAATGTCTTGCTATCTTATTTTGAATCTATATAGCAAAGGATAAAAATTGATGGGATGTCTGTCCTACATGGAAGGTTAAGGGAAGGGGAGGCTCGATTTTAGAGAGAGTGTGTGTGGAGGGTTAGGGGAGGGGAAGACTCGGTTTGATGGGTTTCTCGATGCATGTGTGTGGAGTGATTTTGAAAATTTAAAATTTTGAAACATAAATCTTGAAATGATGTTAAAAAAATAAAAGTTAAGAAAAGTAAATTTTCTTTTTTAAATTTGGAGTGCACAAAATTATTTAGAAATGATTGATTTTAAAATTATTTTAAAACTTGTTTGTATTTGATTTGATATAAAGTGACATGCGACAAAATTTTAATTGAAAACCTTAAAAATTTTTAGAGTTTTATGGAACTTTTTTGTAAAAATATTAGTTTAATGTTTAAAAAATCTACCAAAATAGCAAACAAAATATCGAGAACATAAGAATAAAAAAATATATACTAATTAGACCAACTGAAACACATCATTCATTATATATTCAAAGCTTACAGAGTGGTATACATGTCACGATAAAATTAATATCAAAACTCATTCACTTATTATGTGCATAAAATTTTTTCAACTTTTCTAGACCTTCTAAATATTTTAATAAAAAAGATAAAAACTTTTAAAGTAATATGGATATTATCATAAACTTAAGATTAAAAAAAGTTACACTAAACACATCATTATTATGAACTTTTTTATTCCATTTGGACATTAGGGCAATGTATATTAAAAATTATTAAATATCCTTACCATTGGACATGCATTTTCCTTCCCATTGCTAGAATAGCTTGCCATTTCTTTTCCTTTGCACATCCTATTTACCTTACTCTTTGCCTTTGGAAAATAAGTTTAAATAATTAATGTCTTGCTATTTTACCTTGGAATGAATAAATATACCACTGAAAATGCATTTTCCTTTCACATTCTATGGTAGCTAATCTTCTCCTTTCCTTTGGACATCATGTTTGCTTTTACCTTTTTGTTTAAAAGAATAAAAAAATTATATTATATTAAAACAACACCTTGTTACATTAGAATAGTAGTCTTACCTCACGAATGTGCATAACGTTAAAGTTTTGTTTATCACGAATCCCAACGCCTAAATTTTTTTCATGTGAAAATTGAACCTATATATATAAAGGCATTTTAGACGGGAATAAATAGACAATAATACAATTTTCATGTCATGTCCTAATTTCTTTTATGGATGAGCGTTGGAAGTACGGGTAATTGTAATACCCTAAAAATTGATAGAATAAAAGAAGTAAACAGATTATAATTTACCATTCGATGTACTTTTGCATCCACCTATATTTTAAATAACGTAAGCAAAAACACATATTAACAGTAATGAAAAAATTGAGCTATTTAAGAAAATAACTTACACGACAAAAAATTGTGAGGTCTTTCATGATCATAGATTGCTACAAGTTGGTTATGTTATGTGATACCCCTCATTCTTGTGATGAATGAAATGGATGGTTTAATGTGAAATGAAATAAGTTGAGAGTGAATGAGG
>JAVXUM010000046.1:20213156-20226596 GCA_035590655.1 Pouteria glomerata
TGCAGAGGGGGTGGGTTTAGAGGATGGAATGAATAACCTTTATATCAAACTATTGCCATTTGCCCGAGTGGCATACATAACACTCACAATTGAGTTAAAACATTTCCTTTTGGCTGGGGCCTCCAAATGCTATAAGCCAATTTTAGTATGTAAGCTAGATGATCTTACAACTTTTTATTTCAATAATCACGTTAAGGAGCATTGGTTTTAAGAAAAAAGGCCATGAGAGGAAGGAAATGTTTTTACTTCTCTAGTCTAAAAGGCTATGCATTTATTTTAATTTCTTTCTAAAATTTTATTCTTGCATAAGCCCAGTTTTCAGTAACAAGAGTATAACAGATACATATGATTTGAATGCTGACCAAAATTAAATAATAATAATGACGAGAGAGAAGAAAAGAAACAAAGAGCTAGCTAAACTGTCAAATGATGAGAGCTCAGGCATGGGCTAGACACACCAATTAATTGGAACATTGGCAACCTAATTTTGTCATTTTCGTAAGTGCTTAGCTTTGTAACACTTGTGTGCCCCATGTTATGCTAAGGCTGTGGCTTTTATGTAAATTCAGAACATCTTGGTTTTATTTTTTAGTTTGTTTGATATTGTATGGCAAGGCACCAACTTGGTAGCTTTGACTATAACATATATTTCTTGTTATTTTTTGGGTTGCATATTATTGTATGGCAAGGCACTGACTTGGTAGTTATGATTATAATAGATATTTTGCTCTAGTGATGCTATCTCATCTTCAATTTTCTTTTCATCCTTATTTTTCCCTTATAGGTCCCAGCACATGCTTTAGAATGCTAGTAACCACTAATTGATGTCAGCACAAGCGATGTACAACTCAGTTTGGATGGTATGCTTCTCTTTCCAATATTTCCCTGGAGACTTGGACTCCCTTTCTCCACTGTATATATTTTTTTCTATGACTAATTGATATGCCCAAAGTCTTCGTGATCATAATGCTTGTATGCAGTATCAGTTTAGTATGAGTAACTTACCATACATGAGTTTCCATGTTTCCAGGTGGGATGTGTATAAACTGGTCAATCCATATTTGTTTCAGAAAGAGTCATGCTTACGCTCATTCATCCATAAAATGACCTGTTTGTAAACTAAAAAAATGTTAAATGTGTTTATTTAACAAGCCAAGCTTTAGTATTTCCTGGCTTGGCTTGTATTGGCCTATGAATATGGCTGTATGTATATGAAGTTTTTGGGTTTTACTTGTCTTGCTGGCCACAAGAAATTAGAACCCCAAGACTATGCTCATGGGTATATTTACGCATAGCCAATTGAAGATCAAAAAGGGAATTAAGTCTCCAAAATACTTCAATGGGAAAATACAGGTGGTCAACAGGGAAAGTTCGTTTTAGACTGATCGGTGTAGTAAGGGTTTTGTGAGTGACTTCTAAAAAGAAGAAGAGAAGGGATGGGTGTTGGCGATGATGTTGGGAGTGTATAGTGGTTATTTACCATGTCTTCAGTCCACTTAGTCGTTCTTTTCCACTGAATGTGCGCCTTTGAGCTCACTGTCTTGGTATTAATGGTGCTACTTGGAAAAGGGTCTGCTTAAGAGGACACGGTAGGTTTCCTTCCACAAAACCAGCGGGAGACTCATTGATTAAAGATAGAAAACCTCAATGCTGATACACACCACCACCAAATCCACTATTTCACTCCAAAACCCACCTTCTCTGATAAATAAATCAGAAAACCCCAATTAACATGATGATAGGCCTTTTCAATATCAGGCTTAAAAAAAATCCTTGGAACCTCACTATTAATTATGGCATCCACCACTTCATTAGCATAAGATTCACACTCACACCGCATCGTCTGTAACCCTGATAGACAAACGATTCTTCTCAAGCCAAATCAGCACTAAAAAGGTACTCCCCACCTTCAATTTTGTTGATGCTAGAACAACCTCCCGTTACCTCTCACCTTGATATGAACCGATTTGAAGTAGTATCCCGATTGATGTCTACGAAGCCACTGCGTCAAGTCTGCCATTGCTCTTCAGAACAACTCCTTCCCACAAATGGACAGAAACACCAGTAGCCCTAATCCACTCCCCATCTGGTTCCCAACCCTCGGGGAACAATATCCCCACTCTACCCAGCTATCCAACAAAGGATGCCCTTTGAAAAAACTGCGCTGTATTTTAGTTTGATCTGCCACTTCTATTGGAGGGAAAATGAACAAAAACCAGAAGACCGCCATCACTTAAGCCTCAGCCCTTTCATGTACCTTCCACTTTTCCTCAATCCAACCCAACTAATCGCTTGATCTCTTCAATATTAACAAAAAATTGCTGAAATCACCATACTTACAAACTAGACAATGATCCATGGCCTGAATCGAGTTCTTGCATGAATTCTTATAGACTGAAATCACTCATTTGCCATTGATGAACTCTCAACTTGTTTGAATGCCTGAAACTTGCCATCGAGAAACCCTTGCTGATTGAAGATATTCGACTTCAAGTTCCCCCCAGAATCAGTACCCACCCTTGATCAAGTCCCAACAACATTGCTGCAATGGCATTCCAACACATGCCCTATGGAATCTGAACATACCTTCTAACCATCGAAGAGGATGAACTGATAACCACTACCCACTCAACTCTATGCCATCTTCGATTGGCCAATAAAATGCTATTTCCCCCCTTTAGATGACCCAAAAACAGGCAGCCTCACCCTGAGAAATAAAGTTTTCCATCCGGCCTCTTCACCCAATAGCAAAACCCAAAAATGCATCCCTTTACTCCTGCGGATGATTTTGATGCCCCCAAAATGATCAGCATCTTTGAGAATGTCAAAGAATCTGGCTCTGCTTTGAAACCTCTTAGCCAGCATCCGATTTGATCTCCCCTTTGAAGCCCCAGTTGTCTAGACATTTTGAATTATCTTATATTTTTCTAACTTTGATGTTATCAAGCACTTGTTAGCATTTGGATTTTTCCATTTTTTTGGTTGTATATTTTGTGCGTGTTTTTTTTCTGATGCATTATTTTTTTTTCATTGGAATGTATTAATCTAAAGAATATTTATCTTTGATGTTAGGTTGTGGATCACATGCAATGTTTCGGGGTAATACCAAGGCAGACTCATCAAGATTTGATAGAGTTGACTGCTGGAATGCCTAATCTTCGCATCCACATGATAATAAATCGAGAATCGTGCTTAGGGTTTTCCTGACGCTGTTCTAAGCGCTTTCTACGTGCCTGATTGGTACTAAAATAGGAGTTTGAATCTCACGAGTTTGTATGTTGTATACAGTAGTACGAGGTGTCTTCAGCAAAAATCTTGAGCTGAGCAGAAAGGTCGGTTTGCGGCAAAACAAGTGAATCGAACCATACAGAATTTCTTAGGAGATGCTCGATTGTTTGACGAGAGAGAGAGAGACAGAGGGAGACTTTGAAAATTGTAAGAAATGGGTTGAGATTTTTTATTTTTTTATCTTATTTGAGTTATATGCAGAAAAAGTAGCATTTGCTTCTCATACACAATGTAAGGTTTAGTGTTGTTTGCAACGACTGTTATTTGTACATTAGAACCTGGTTTTCACACGCAGAAAACGAAGAAAAAAAGTGGGTGTGGGCCAGAGTTTTGATTTCCTTCTGCTTGGGTCTGATTTGAATCCTACGGCTGCAAAAACACACCCAAAAAAAAAAAAATGCAATGCTTGTATGGTTAGATTTGACGACACGAATGCTGAAGCAGCAATTCTCCCATTGACGTGAATGAGCTTGATATTCTGGTTGCCTTTCTTCATTTGCGTTTTGTGTTCCCAAATTTTGTTTCAATGTCATTTAAAATTTTACTTGTGTAAACAAGTATGGGCGGCAGCTAAAAAATCAAATTGAACTGACCTAATCGTGATCTTTTATGGGCATTATCTCTAGCTTGTGAAGAATTAAGCATGTAAAATATGGTTGCATTGATTCGGTCACAATATGTGGTAACTCAGAAATCAAAATGAATGCGTGTGACAACTTTCAAGATTCAGAATGAAAATGGTCCTAAATTTTTAAACCTTCGCTTCCACAGCTCATAATTCCGTCCTGACAAAACTTGTCCCATGTTAAAATGTTGAGACCTTGTAGGCTAAGTTCTGATTTTCAGTTGGTATTTTGTCCACCCCTATGAAATGCATGCGCTATTGGTGGTGCCTCTGCCGCTGTCAACCGACTCCGTAAAATTTTACCTGTGCTGCCTTTTATTATGGCGCCATTTGGTACAAAACAAAATGATACAAAATTTTACAAACACGGATTACAAAACTATAAAATTTAAATTTTTTACTCACTGTATAAAGCATGAGACATTAAATTTTATAATTTATACAATTTTATAATGTCAAAAGGAAAAGACTAGCTCTTCATTTCTGTTTTATTTTAATTCTGATAAAATACAATATCACAACATAGAGTAATACAAGAAAAAATAAAATAAAAAAATACATTTATTAAAAAAACTAGACGTGCACCAATAAGACTAGATGAAAAAAAAAGAGAGAGAGAACATAAAACATGATTCATGACAGAAACAAATCGAGAAAGAAGATTCATATAGATTCATATAATTGACTCCAAATAATTTGAAACTAGAAGCTTATATATTGAAACTAAAAACTTTACTGGGTTAGTAGGAAAAACTAATTTCACTCGGCAAGTCAAACATTTGATGGTAGAATTGAAGACATTATCATGCTCCGTTTGAGAAACAAGGACCTAACCTCCAACCAAATACTCAACTTTTTTTTGTCTTTTTTCAAAATAACTAAACTTACCCTCTTACATTTTAAATTTCTTGTAAACTATAAAAAATAAAATTGTCAAATTAACAAAAAATTAAAAAACTAACTATTAAAAAGTTAATTTTTTTCCTTTTCCAAACACAAAAAAAGCTAGTTATTTTATTTCCCAAACCCAGCCTCATTGGCAGGCATTCTTATAGAGTCAATTTGGATCCCCCCATAGGCATCCATGAGCAGCTCAATTCAAGAACCTCGTAAGCTGCTTTTTCTTTCTTTTTTCTTTTTTTTTTCCTTAACAAATAAATAGGATAATTATTAGATGGCATCATGTAATGCACCCAAATATAAAATACTACCCCTTGAAAAATCATTTAAATAATCATATTTTCAACAAAGTTCATATAACTATGCTTACCCGGACCATATTATAGAACAGACAAATAATAAAATAGACCCAAAAAAAAAAAGTTACCGTCCAGTCTATAAGTCAAATGCTTGATAAAACTTTCCACCTTTTTTCCTTCAAATTAATTACCCTGCATTAAAGTCCTTCCCTTCTTCCGCTAGATGTTGACTAAATTTTACTGGAGAAACACGAGTCCAAAATTCAACTATAGGAGACTGCACAATATGGTCGGCGCCAGCTAAACTAGTTTAATCAGACACACACACACACACACACAGGCATAGAGAGAGAAGTTTTGTACATAATTGCGAGTTGTGCTGAAGGATGATTGATCTTCAATAAATATTGATGCAATGACTAAATTAATTGGTCTAAATATAAACAGGCTTAACTGGAAGTCTCCAAGCAGGACCAAATATATGATAACTTGATGCAATGACCATGGTCTCCAAACAAGTGATAACATCGCCAGTCTTTAACTGGGTTATGGCTAATTAACCCGCCACATCTATAGAATTTTAGCAGATCTAAATAAACCATTGGCAACACACAGTAATATAGTTTCATTTTTTATTCATCACTTAAAAAAAAAAAAAAGATCAGGTTCATTTTTTGTCGGGCTAGAGGTGCATGGATAAGTATTACCCAACTACTCCAAGGAAATAGCATGAGACTAATCCAAGTCTGACCCCAACATTAGTTTCATAGCACAAAAACCAACTAAATCAAAGTCATTCTATCAGTCATTACACACCCCAAAAACTTCCACTTCCCAAAAACTTCCACTTCATTCATAGGCATTTCAACTCGGTTTCTTCTCATTGTTTCTCCAACAGCACTTACACAAGGGATACAATCTGACATATGACTTTCAGTGCCAAACATTTTATAAGCAACTGTTCCTTAAAACATTTTAAACCCTAAATAACAGTATACCTCGTTGTATAAAACCCCAAAAGGGTTACATCATAGCTTAGGCCTTCTACTTATGGCCAACATCGTTTAAACCACTATCTTTGTTCATGCCCCCAACAACAAAACAAAAAATCCATACATCTATTTCAATAAGAGCTCAGCTCAACTCAATAAAACAAAGCCTTAATCCCAAATTGATTGCAATCATAATGTGTTCAATACATCAGATGGGAATGAAAATTTTACCCATACCCAAGGAGTATCCGCTAAACCAATGGGTGAGGGTACTCAGAAAAATACCCTAGTGGGTATAGGTAGGGAATGGGTAATAGACTCCCCATTACCCATTTATCAACTAAATTCTAAATATTTTTTTTTCAATCATGTATATTTACATAATATGAATACTTTAGATGCACATTCAAAACAATAAGAATAAAAGTCTAGCATAACTCAAAAATCACTAATTCATCATAAAAGTCCTATCTCAATGCATATAAAAAGTTATAGATAACACATGGATTATCGTTTTCCATCCCCACCTAGGAAGCATGGACACTTCAATATGGATGTTATATCTGTACACGATACGAATCAGACACATACTCCTCACACACTTCCAGATGCATGTTGGGCACGCCATTTATTTATTGTTTTTCTTCAAATATGTGAATAAGACAAATCTAGATTTGAGTAACTGAGACTGCTTAAATTATAAATCTTATAACTTATAGTGTTAAATTTTGCATATTGAATTATATATTAAATTAGGTTTATTGTAGATGTTATATTCATATGCATAACTAAAAATATAGACAACATTTATATTTTTTAGCTCTATCTCAGTCGTGTCTTTATTCTCATTTTTTTAAAATTGATGTATCCATGTCCGTGTCCATATCCGTATCCCTATCCATGCTTCTTAGATCCCCACACATGTAGAGATATTACAAACGATAAGGGGCCACTATAGTCATACCTCACCCATTGCCATCCCCAAATTATCATCTAAGATACAGTCTACTGATGAATCAACGCTAAATTCATCCCAGTCCTTATTTCCCAAGTGATTCAACATTTAATCAAAATATAACAGGAAACGGACACATCAAGCAAATAAGAGTGTATCTCAAGATTAAAACTTCCATTAATCATTCACAAACATGCCACAACAAAATCAACGCGCTCAGCTCAAAACTCTTTTTTTTTTTTTTGAAAGGAGCTCAGCTCAGAACACACAAATGCATATGAAGCACTAAGCAGGGACTCAAAAGGTTGAATACTTGAATTGCCAATGTCATGTATCACAAAAGAACCATATTAGAAAATATGAGACATAACACCAACAAATTGAGTCCAGTACATGAATTTAAGCATAGCAACACAAATCCCTAGAACTACATATATCTTACCACCAGAAGAGGTAGAACTCCAACACTGGAAATATATCATCACCCACAATTCCTTAAAAATCAAATGTAACTTTGTAATAACATTAGTTACTAATCAAATAAATTAACATGAATCACGTTTTCTTTTTTTGGCTCAATTTTCTGACGAACCCCAACTTCTCAGCAATTCAACGGGTCAAACAATCCAAAACAGCACCAGACATATATATATATATATCCCTGGGTAACAATCCTTTACATATCAGGGATATTCACCAGTGAATCACATGAATTGCCTAAATTTTCACACATTGATCGAAGCATATATTTGCAAAACAATATTTGATGCATTTTTAATGTAGTTCTTAAAACGAAAACAAGAGAAAAAAAATATATCCCTAAAATGTAGAAACAAACATAAGCGACACAGAAAGAACTGAAATTTGATATAGCATCATCTACACAGCCATAGATTAGGGTTAAACCAGGGCAAGTTTAGAAGAGAACCGAATACACCGATCATATGATAAACCCTAGAAAAAGGAAAGATGGCGACGGTGGCGGCGATATCAGTTGATGTCAGCGTCGTCGAAGTCGTCTTCGAAGGAGTTGAAGAAATCGGCGTCCGCGAGCCTGTTTTCGGCAGCGGCGACCGGGCCGTCGCCGAACACCTCGAAACCGTCCACGTCAACGTCCATGGCAGCCGCCGAGTCATTGTCGTTGAGGTCTGCAAAGAAATCCACCGGCGTTGGCCTCATCTCTCTCCCTCTCTCTCTCTCTCCCTCTCCCTGATCGAAGGAATCAACCCAAACAGTTGAAGAGCAAGGAAGAACCGTGAATATACAGAACTACACTTCGGACTTGCTTGGACAACTTCTTTTTATTATTATTATTATTACATTTAAACTCAATTTGAAAATATTTTCCTATTAAAATTGATTTATAGGCACTGTTTAGTGTATTAAAAATTTTTTAAAAAAATTATACATTTTTTATCTCTTATAAACTCACAACTTATCTCATTTTATCTTATTTTTTATCACTTCAAACGTACTTTTAGTTTAAAATAAAAAATTAATTTGATTTGATAAATAAAATTTTATATTTATAATATATATTTAAATTTAAAAATTGAGTTAAATTAATTTACGAGAAATATCAAATTTGATAATGTTAACAATAAATTTAATAAATATGATATATGGAAATAAAATTATTCACTTATTTAAGTGAGTCAAGAAAAAAAATAAATTTTCATTAAATTTTATTATTTTGTATTAGATTTTAAATGATATATAAATTTTAAAGTTTAAGGTATGAAATAAAATTTTATTTTAATTTTCAATATAAAAAGTAATAAGAATTTGTATCATTTTAATTTTAAATATAAGAATTCATTCTAATGAACTCAAATTTCGCCAAATTCACTTTTTTAAATAGATTGTTAAAATACCACTTTCAACATTAATGTCAGGTTTGTTTGGAGTTGTATAAAATAAAAAGTTAATATCTCGAATTTTGTATAGTGAGTAAAAAATTTTAATTTTATAGTTTCGGATTTTGTGAAGTGAGTACAAAATTTAAATTTTACAGTTTTGAGTTCCTATTTATAGAGATTTATATATATATATATTTTTTTAGTTGGTTTAGGTCCAAACGTGCACGTCATTTAAAGATTTACCTCTTAAATCTTTCTTACTTTTTAAATTATTAACAAAAAAAATATCATACATATATTTATATCATTTTTGTTACACATTTTAGTGATAACTGACGAAAATAACAAAATGAAATTAACGTACATGTCTGGAAATAAAAATATTAATAAAATAGTAAGATTTTAATAAATGTAATATATCCCTTTTTAGAGTTAAAAGTATTTTTTATTTTATTTTATTTTTTTCATTTTTAACTTTTGGCTTGGGTATTGTGTTTTTCAGTTTTATAAATTTGTCATTTCTTAAATTCAAAACTAAGAATTAGTTTTTCAAAAATTCCAAACTAGTGAATTCCATGATAAAAGAAAAAAAGTATCCAAAAATAAGTCCATAAATATTTAAAACTATTTAAGTAACTTTTCTATCATTTATTTATTTAAAATTTGGGTATAAGGTCGCTATCAAATGAATCTTGTATTCAATAAATTTCAATAATCATTTTTGTACTTTCTAATCAGTTTTGAGTAATCTATGCACATGATAGTGGGTGTATTTTAAGTAATAAAAAGTTAGTAAAAATGAGTAAAAGTTATACCCTGGTAATTTCTACTATTTTATAATGTCTATTTTCCCTTACCATAAATACAAACGTATTAGGATGTGTTTGGTATGGAATTAAAAGGGAGAAAATGTTATCATTGTAAAATTTTATCCTTTTCAACTAAAGTTAATATACTTCGTTAAAAATTAAATAGATTAATATTTTTCACTCTTTATAGGTTAAATGTTAAGTTTTTTTAAAATAAGAGATAAAAAAAATATAAAAAAAAATAAGAAACTAAAAGATTATCAATTATGTACATAGCATGCCATAAAAGTATTGATTCTTTTATTAATATGGTAATATGTTCAATGCATAATTGAAATATTTTTAAAACATTTATTTGAAAATTAATCATGTAGCAGTTAAATTTTCAAATATAAATATGGAATGTTACTCCTATTTAAGCAATTAATGAGGTAAATTTCTCAAAACATATCCTTACATTTTGATTTTCTAAAACAAATAAATTTAATAAATTTTTATTTTTTATTCTATATTGCATCAGTCTCTTTTATATATGTAACTGGTAAAATATTGTGAGGTCCATGTAAGAAATTCTCAATTCAATTTTTTTAAAATTTTAAATTTCATAATAATATTCGAGTCTATATTAAAATTGATTCGGTTCTAGATTAAAAATTAACACTTGATACTTTTTATTCGATTCTCAAATTAATAGACGAAGAACTGAACTAAATCGAATAAAAAATAATCTCAACTCTAACTCATATTTTTTATTCAATTTGGTTCCAACTTAAAGTTGGTTTAGTTTTAAGTCCAAATTTTTAAGAGCTGAAAAAATTGAGTCAAGTTTTAGTTAAGCATATGAATCCAAATCGAACCATTTCATACAAACCTCTAAAAATGGAAGTGTCAAAAATGTACTGAGTGACTAACTTAGATCGTCCAATCAATAATCTAAAGGGATGTGAATTAGAGATGTCGAGTGCCTTGCCTGAATTGCAGGTACTCTGCCTCTTGTGTCCGAACACCTGAAAATATTATCGGCCCGGCAAGTAAGGCCGAATGTTCCTTCAAGTTTGTCTCTTGAAAATTAGGAGTAGACAAAATGGCAGGTTCAAGTGTAAAAAGTGGCATCTAATGTTTTTCAATTGCATCCTTTTGTTTATATAAAGTCTAAGGATAAACCCACAACCATGACCTTGAGTGGTGGTAAGAAACAAAGCTGAACCATGGGCAGAGGAGCAGGAGGCAAAGCGGTTTTCTCCTCTCCCATCTTAATCATTATAATCATGCTGAAGAAGTGATAATGTGGACGCTCGCCATGTGTTTGGTTTGGATTGGACCTTCTAAATGCCCCACGACCTTTGCTTGCAAGACTTGTTGAGGAAGACTGGTAGTTGAAATAGTAAGAATCGTTATTTACTCGTTTATTATTCAAATTTAATTTCGAACCTTTTCTTCTTCTCTATTTATCTTTCAAAAAAAAATTTATTCAAAATAGGAGTGAGGTCTTATGTGTAATCACAGGTTGTTTGGTTGTAATTGTAACAGTTCCTAATTTTTAACAATGCGATTGCTTAAAGACTGTCACCAATACTTCTTAAATTTAGTTATTAATGACCATTATTGCTTTAAGGTGGTCGGTTAGTGACCATAAAGTTATCGATTGTTCAAAGATAGCTGTGAAGTCATTGACCAGCCCACAGCGTACTGAAAGTGGGCGAGGGCTTCACGCCGAATTTTAAAAGAAAAAAATTATATTATATCATTATTATCATAACTTTTTCATGTACCTATTCTTTAAAGGTGATGATTCATGCTTGCATATAAATATTTAAATATTTTAAAATTTAATGAGTATATTTAATAATTAATTTATTTTATAATTAGATCAGATTGTATTAAATCAGATCAATTTTGAATTCACGTATTTATATTGTATGATACTTAGAGACGATCAACAATACTTCTTAAATTTAGTTATTAATGACTATTCTTGCTTTAAGGTGGTCGGTAAATATAGCCAGTGACCATAAAGCTATCAACTATTTAAAGATAATTGTGAGGTCATTGGTAGACCCATAGTGCACTGAGAGTGGACGAGGGTTCGTGCTGGACTTTTAAAAAAAAATTATAATGTACTATTACTATCATAACTTTTCTATATACCTATTTCTTAAGGGTGGTACTTAAATATTTTAAAATTTAATTAGTATATTTAATAATTAATTTATTTTACAATTAGGTCCGATTGTATTAAATCATGTCAATTTTGGATTCACGAATTTATATTGTATCATATTTGAATTTTTCCTCAATAACTCATTATATAAGTTGTCTCTTATTCGAGTTATGTCAAATATTGTCATCTCTGTCTATATTTCATACTACTTTTAAATTTTTTTATTTGGTTTTACTTTAAGTAAGTTTAAATTAATATTATTTTATTATAACATCTATATAACAAATTCACTTATTGATGGGACATTTGCCCCACGCCAGCTCAAATTTTAATGACTAAGATTTACTAGCTGAAATATTTAATGGCTGAGATATATGGCATGCCTTTAGGCATGAAAACTTCTACTTGCTTAAATTGATAATCAAATAAAGGAATAAAAATAATTATTTTATTTTTATAAAAAAAATTAAAACGTTTTTAGAATATAAAAGAATGAATAGGATTGTCGTAATTTGTTTTGTTAATTTAAAAATTATTTTGTGTAAAAAAAATATTTGGAATTAATGTATAATATTTTATATTTTATACATTTACTGAAAATTTAAAATTTTACTTGTAATTTAAATTTATATTTACTCAATTTTTTTTGGTCTGCCACTGCGTAAGGCGGTCTGTTAAGCGATCGGTTAAGGGAGTGTTTGGAACAAAAAAAAATTAATAAAAAATACTATAAAAATATAATTAATTTAATATAAAAATAATATATATATTAAAATTTAATTGAAATAAAGGACGAAAAGCAGCTGCTTTTGAATGTCAATAACTCCTCTCTTTCAGTTGTGCCAACACAAGCTTCCTCACATCTATAGGTAAGAAATAATAAATGTCATTATAATAGTAGAAAAGTACAAATTTGACTTTCGTCTCCTTTCAAAGTGTACCATATGTACCACATGGGAATAACATCGCAAAAAACTGTGCAAAAACCCTTCGTGAAAAAAAAAAACATATCATCAAAAATTATGAGCTTGAACTCATTCTAAAATTTTTATGGTTTTTAAACATATATTGAAACCTAGTAGAAGAAAGGCTCGACAGCTAATCCAAGTTTGTATAAAAATCATAATTTGTATGAGAATGCACAACGATTATAGAGATACTTGCAGATTTTGTATTTTGAATATACATAAATATCTTTTTTTTTTTCTTTTTTTTGGGAGGAAACTTCTACGTACTCAAGTACCAAATTTATTATAATTAATCAATAATTTATGTTGTAATTAAAATTCAGGTATTTCATTGAAACTTCTCTGAAATAAAAATAAAAATAAAAGCAAAAAGTCAAACTAAGAGAGACACTCAAAACTAAAATTGAGAGTATTGTATATTATAACATTGAGGTAGAATTGAATAATTTATTCAAAAAATATTAATATAATGACGGTATATGTATATAGATACAAAAACTACTATAAAAATATCAATTACAAAACAAATTAATTACCATTACAGTTATAATTTTTTATTCAAGTTTGATTATTCGAGCTGATAT
>JAVXUM010000046.1:20226696-20238748 GCA_035590655.1 Pouteria glomerata
CAATACTTGTTAAAAGTGAGCGAGACTAGTAGTTCAAGTATTAAGAGTTGTATTTTACTCGTTCATTGTCCGGATTTAATTCCAAGCCTTTTCCTCTTCTTTATTTATCTTTAAAAAAAAAAAAAAAAAGATTTGTTCAAAATATAGGAGTGAGGTCTTATGTGTAATTACAGGTTGTTTGGTTGTAGTTGTAACAGTTCCTAATTTTTAACAATGCGATTGCTTAAAGACTGCCGCCAATACTTCTCAGATTTAGTTACTAATGACCATTATTGCTTTAAGGTGGTCAGTTAGTGACCATAAAGTTATCGATTATTTAAAGATAGCTGTGAGGTCATTGACCAGCCCACAGTGTACTGAAAGTGGGCGAGGGCTCACGCCGAATTTTAAAAGAAAAAAATTATACTGCATCATTACTATCATAACTTTTTCATGTACCTATTCTCTAAAGGTGATGATTCATACTTGCATATAAATACTTAAATATTTTAAAATTTAATGAATATATTTAATAATTAATTTATTTTATAATTATATCAAATTGTATTAAATCGTGTCAATTTTGGATTCACGTATTTATATTGTATCATATTTGAATTTTTTTTTCAGTAACTCGTTATATAAGCTGTATCTTATTCGAGTTGTGTCAAATATTGTCATATCTGTCTATATTTCATACTACTTTTAATTTTTTTTATTTGGTTTTATTTTAAGTAAGTTTAAATTAACATTATTTTATTCTAACATCTATATAACAAATTCACTCATTGATGAGACATTTGCCCTACGCCAACTCAAATTTTAGTGACTGAGATTTACTAGCTGAAATATTTAACGGCTAAGGTATACGGCATGTCTTTAGGTTAGGCACGAAAACTCCAACTTGCTTAAATTGATAATCAAATAAATGAATAAAAATAATCATTTTATTTTTTTAAAAAAATTAAAACGTTTTCAGAATATAAAAGAATAAATAGGATTGTTGTAATTTGTTTTGTTAATTTAAAAATTATTTTGTGTAAAAAAAATATTTGGAATTAATGTATAATATTTTATATTTTATACATTTACTTAAAATTTAAAATTTTACTTGTAATTTAAATTTATACTTACTCAAATTTTTTGGTCCGCCACTACATAAGGCAGTCTGTTAAGCGATCGGTTAAGAGGGTGTTTGGAAAAAAAATTGATAAAAAATATTATAAAAATATAATTAATTTGATATAAAAATAATATATCTTAAAATTTAATTGAAATAAAATATGAAAAGCAGCTGCTTATGACTGTCAATAACTCGCCTCTTTCAGTTGTGCCAACACAAGCTTCCTCACATCTATGGGTAAGAAATAATAAATGTCATTATAAGAGTAGAAAAGTACAAATTTGACTTTCTTCTCCTTTCAAAGTGTACCATATGGGAACAACATCGCAAAAAACTGTGCAAAAACCCTTCGTGAAAAAAAAAAAAAATCATCAAAAATTATGAGCTTGAACTCATTCTAAAATTTTTATAGTTTTTAAACATATATTGAAACCTAGTAGAAGAAAGGCTCGACAGCCAATCCAAGTTTGTATAAAAATCATAATTTGTATGAGAATGCACAAAGATTATAGAGATTTTTGCAGATTTTGTATTTTGAATATACATAAATATCTATTTTTTTTTCTTTTTTTGGGAGGGAGCTTCTACGTGCTCAAGTACCAAATTTATTATAATTAATCAATAATTTATGTTGTAATTAAAATTCAGGTATCTCATTGAAACTTCTCTGAAATAAAAATAAAAATAAAAATAAAAGCAAAAAAGTTAAACTAAGAGGGAGACTCAAAACTAAAATTGAGAGTATTGCATATTATAAAATTGAGGTAGAATTGAATAATTTATTCATAAAATATTAATATTATGACAGTTGGTATATATATATATATATATCAACACTACCATAAAAATATCAATTACAAAACAAATTAATTACCATTCTAGTTATACTTTTTTATTCAAATTTGATTATTCGGACTGATATAGAAATCATCAGGTTTCACAATCTAATAACATTCAATGCTACAATAATCATTTATTTTAGAATTGTAAACTTCAAAAATGTTGTCATTCAATCTCTAGTAAAAATGGCAAAAGTAGAGAGTTCTTCTGAAACAACAATGCTACAGCCACCACTCTCTCCTGTCTCGCACGCATTCTGTTCTCTCACTCTTTTTGTTTTTTAATCACACAAAACTCACTACTATTACACAGATTGGAAGAGGTGCAAACTCATAAGCCGTGAGTTTTTGCTTTCGAAAATATTTGAAATAAAACTCAATATGAATTCTTGACCATAATTGAGATTATGAAGTTAAAAATCCGTATCTTTAGATTGATGACATACAGACAATCGTGTGGAGTCGTCTGAAACACCACTAATAATATAACCTCCTTACGATCAAAATATCACTGAATGTCATCTTACTCACACAAAATTGTGGAAATAAGATGAAACGTCAAGATGATTAAAAGACAAAAAAACTAACCGATCGTATATTAATCTCTCTAAATCTAAATTATATTGCTTACTTGGCTTCACCATATATATACATGTATTAGGGTGTACTTGGTATGAAATTAAAAGAAAGTAAATATTGTCATTATAAAATTTTATCCCTTTTTAGTTATAGGTAGATACCGTTTGGAAATTCAAATTTTAACAATTTTTTATAATTTTTTATTTTGTTGCTAGTTGTAATTTTTTATACATTTACTGAATAAGTAGTAAATTAAAAGCGATGGCTGTTGAAACATGTTAATTGAGAGACATTGCATGCATTGCTTTTAACATGTTTCAACAGCCATCGCCACGAAACTAGCCAAACAACCCCTTGCTCGATTAATTTATAAATGGTATTATGAATAAGCCGCGAGAGTAGTGTACAAGATTCTCAATTTACAAGATCTGAAAATAGTCAAACATAAGCAGATTTTCATCTACAAACAGAGAGGTGGTTTTCAAAATTGAATTCGATAACTCCCATTACCGCTGCTCCAAAAGTCCTAGGAGCTGCTTGGGAAATAAACTTTTACAAAAAATTACAAACTTTTAGTTATTTTCATTTTCCATGTGTTTGTTTTAAAATTCTAAATTTTATGAACTTTTATCAACTTTTATAAATTTTTACTAACTTTTTTTAACTTTGTAATAACTTTTATGATCAAAACCGTTCAAACAGGGTTGAATGACCCTTTAGAATAGGTCATGATAGTCTAAATGTCTAACATAACATACTAAATTCGTTCTAACAGGTCATTTGACTCTATTCGAACGAGTTCTATTAGAAATTTAAATTTATCTTTCAAACGCCAAAAAATAATTAATGGATTACACTTTTACTAATTTTTTATATTCCAAACATCTCCGAAATAGTACCAAAGTCTGCAAATTCCAACTCTAATGATGGGATTTCCTTTTCCCATCTAAAATATCAGAGAAAACAAATAAATATAAAATATTTCACCTTTCACAGTCCCTTGGCCCATCCATTCTCAAGTTTCCCCACATGTTTCCCAGAGCGCGTTTTCTTGCACTGGAAAAAGAATAATGAACACAAGGAAGAATTTAAGGCCAAGTTCTGCGTGAAGTTGTGTTATCTGGAGAACAGCTCTACTCTACTGAGATAGCAAGCAGACGCAGGATCCTGGAGGCAGCTGCAAAAACTCTGATCCCCCTTGGGAAAAAATGCTGGCAGAGGATGGTCTGGAACCACACCAACCTACATAATATTGATTCAAAAAAATGGGGAATTATGCATATATATAGGAGTAAATTTCACTTTGCCTCCTAAGCTTTACTTGAAATCCCACTTCAAGATGAGTGGCTATTTTGCCCTGAACTCCCTGTTAATTGGAAGCGATCTTTACTGGTCGATGTGATCATTTTTATCGATGAATGCAACTAAATTTCCTAGCCAATATGATACAATTTACTAGCAAGTGTGACCCAATTTTACAACCGACCACCTTTAAGATCAAATGCGACCAAATTTACACATTTTTAGCATATGTAATTTCTGGTACAGTAACGAAAACCACCACTTTGATACCGTACAAATTTCAGAGAGAGAGATCAATTAACCTTGTCAATATCAGCGTGAGCAGGGGTCTCATAGCGAGCCACAGTAACAGCCAGGCCAGAGCCATCAGATAGCTCGAAAACCGATTGAATCTTTCTGTAAGATGGGAAAGATGATAAGTGAAAGTAAGTAATATATCATAACATTTTACATGATGCAGAAGCAAAAATCAATTACCCTTTCCCATATGTGGGTTCTCCAAACAGCACTGCTCGTTTATTGTCCTTCAAGGCACCAGCTAAAATTTCACTCGCACTAGCAGTTCCTTTGTTCACCTAAAAGCAACATTTAGAAGAGAGCAACAATCCTTAACATGAATTTTTGACAAAGAAAACTTTCGAACACACCGTGACAGGGATTGAAAGAAAAAGAATGAAATGACCAGTGAAAGTTCAACTACAGCATCACCAACTGCTCTAAATAGCTCTCTGGCAGCAACATAGAAATACCTCTGAGTCTTTGACAAATCATTTAGATATTTACTATATATTTGGAAGGTGGATTTTTGGAGAAAAAATAAAATTAATAATTTGTGTTAAAAATAAAATCACTTTTCCTTTCCCTCCACAGACTCATGTTCCAAACATAGCATTAATATCAGGTGCAACTAGCAGGTCCAAGCCCACAGCTTAAGAAAGGGGCCATGCACCTAACATTAAGTGTTATGTCACCTTAAAAGCCAGTTTGTTTGGAAAAATATGATTTCTAGTATTTTGGAAAACACATGAATTGATTTTTCTTTATGGCCCGTTTGTTTCAATATAAAATGTTTTTTCGATAACACATTTACTCATTTTTTAAAAATATTTTTCTGAAATATAAGTAAAAGTATTTTCCGTAAACATTTTATACTAAAACAAATAAAGCTTATAAGAAGGGGCAAATTTAGTGGTGTGACTCCAAATCTTGATTCACATCGACCAACGTCGATGTCGTACAGCCTCATGGCACATTTTTTTTGTAAAAGTGAACTCATGTATTTAAAATAATAAAAATCTTGGTTTTCCAAACAAGCTAGTCTTTGAAGTGACATAGCAAACCATAACTCAACACTACGTAGCAACCTTTTTCAAGACATCACGCTCTTTGTCATTGCATCAACCATATGATTGAATTGCCTAGTAATGCTAAGAATTTTGGACCTATTACCCCAGAAACAAAGGGTGACAAGTTGTTCCATTGTGACGGTCACGGGTTCGATCCCTTGAAATCACCTCGCTGCAAGTATGGGTAATATTGAGTACATTTGACCTTTCCTAGAATCCCGCAATGCGGGAAACTCGTGCACTAGGTTGCTTGTTTTTTTTTTTTTTTTAAACTTATAGTAGACCCAAAATGGGTTTGGCCCAAACCGGAACCCGTGCATAGCGGGAGCTTATGCACCAGGCTGCCCTCTTTTACTCTAGAAACATAGGTGGGTCAAACTTGGGCACCACAATATAAGAATTTATAATTTATTGGGTAAGTAACATTTTCCAACCATTTGGTTCATGAACCACCAAAAACAGTGGTATCTAGAAGCAGCAATGGTAATTTACCACGGGATTGTGGACGTGTCCTACCATAGCAACTTTAACTATTTAGAGAATAACCATTCAAGAAGGCGTTTTTCATGTAGACATTAAACCAAATACAAAGAATCCAGAAAATGTGTAACTTGAAAAGACATTAAAGTCATCATGGACAAAGACAGAAGTTGCAGTACTAATTCAATGTAAATTCTATTTGCAGAATAACCATCACACAAAATCTCCCCATCATTTACCACATTTCAAGAATCATTGTCTCAAACCATATCACGCACAGGAAATAATTTTGCATACCAGCACGGCTAGGGGTTCTCTAGCTGCTATTGCATTGCTTCCATCAGTGTCATATATATCACGAACGCCTTGACTATCACAAATATACACAATGACACCCTTATCCAACCTGGTTGGCATTAACTAAACATGAGAACCATTGAAAAATTAAATTTAAGAGACAGGAAATCATGGAGCTACTGACAACAATTTAGAAATAACTAAATAACCGGGAGAGTGAAAGTCAGTCTCTATATTTAACTTACACAAGAAGCAGTTTTGTTAGGGAAAAACTGACAATTTTAAGTCAAAAATCAACTTGATCCTATTACAATAAGGAGTTACAAAAATCTTGCAGGCAATCAAAAAGAAGGAAAAATATAGAGAGAAATTTGTCAAACAAAACAATACTGGAAAATAACCAAGCAAGAAAAGTACTCTGAAACATATTTCTGATGGTGAAAGGGAAAAAAATTCCCACTGACTTGAAAAATATACAGCAGCAGAAAAAGTTAACCAAACAAGTTATGCACATAATATTGATCCTTCTGAACCTTACCAAATCTTAGCAATCTCAATTCCTTCAGGGAAAAGACCACCACTGCACCAAATTTAATCTTTCAGAAAGCCAGCTAGAGCACAAGTTTAAAATGAAGCATGTTGAAAGCATATCACCTATTATCCCGTAGGTCCAAGACAAAAGCATTAACATTGTTTCTTCTCAAGGTTTCGATTGCTTCCCTGACAGCACCTACAAATGATATGAGCGATCAGACCACTGGGAATTGTCTCAACTCAACAAGCCTTAGTCCCACACTGGTTAGGATCGGCTATAATTGGGAATTGTCCAAAACTAAAGAATATATCACATAAATACTCATCTTACAGAGTAGAAAAGAAAAGATATCATAACCCATAGCCCAGTACAAGAAAAAAAAATGAATAAAATTTTTGAAGAAGTTCAATTATATATCATTGGAAGGTGTCTGCATAATTTTTAGCATTCATCTACTCATACAAAACCCCTGGAAATGAATTTTCTTCATACATCATCTAACTGCTTCTGAAACCATGAAAGCCTCAAAGCATGACAAGTGCTTAATAAAACAACTTCGTAAATCCAGCAATTCATGCAGATAAAAGGATTTCAGATTGAATTGTATGTCTAAATTGCATGGTACCCCTCAAAAAAAAAGTCTAAATTGCATCATAACTAAAATAATCAAACATATTACCACCTTTCAAGAAATTGGGTATCATTTATATCATTAACAATCACACACGAAAAAGTGAGGAGGTCAGTAAAAAGTAAATCTGTTACCAGTTACTGCTGCATGCTTTATCCAACCAAAATCTTGTTTTAAGAAATAAAAGAACAAAGGAAAAACAGAAGAGACTATCGGGGCTTCTAAAACTTGATGAATAAATATTATTCAGCACAGCATTTCCCCAATACCACTTATGTCAGAGAAGAGGAAGTTTTCAATTAGTACCAAATTAGTGGTTTTCAGTACCTAGCTTTCTGCCACTGAAACGGTAACTCTGGTCATATTCAATGGTAATAAATCAAAAAATGATTAGTGTTAAAAGAAAATGAAGTAACATAGATAATTAAGTTGCCCCTCTCACTAGTAGCTTAAGTTTTTAGGTAAAATAGTTGGTAGCAGTTCAAGCCTTACTGTCACCCCAAAAAAAAAAAAAAGCCGATAGTTGCACGTGATTGGCCCCTTAAAAAAGGTCAATTTGGCCACACCTAAGGAAGCATGTCAAGAGAAAATAAATCAATATGAATAATAAAGTTCCCCTACCTCCCTAGCAGTTTAAACTTTAGGAGAGATAGTAGCTAACAGTCCAATAGTAAGCTTAGAGAAACAAAAGTAAACCTAGAAACGATAAATCTGAACAAAATCACTTATGGTTTAATGAAACTTACCATTATCAACTAATTACTAATTATCAAGTTACCATTTCGAAAGACCAAATTACCATTTGGGTATGATACCGAAAACCGATAGCCCAGTACCGTAAAGATTCCCCAAAAATGAGAAAACCAATTAGAATCCAAAGCCACAAAGGACATTACAATACTTTCAAGAGACTCTCTCTCCCCCCCTCTCAAATTCATGGAACATCAAATGAGGTCTTGGGAGAAGACATCTTGGACTTTTACTGACAGAGACTAGCAAAGCAAAATAATAACAGATTATCCAAATAAGACGCCCTTTGATAAGTAATGGACCAGGGATTCAAAACAAGCTTCTGGGAACCTAATTCATTTTTCAAATTATCAGAGAAACCTTGACAGGAAGTAAAAGCGCAAATTCCATGGAACTAAGAGAAAGTAGCAAGAATGTACCAGAAGCATTTTGGTTGAACGAAGTTAGTTTGATATATCCCACTCTGGAGTCATCCTTCCCTACACCAGGTATCTCACAGAGCCTCAACTGCACTGGATTCAGTGAAACTTTCTCTCGCCTGGAAGGCAGCAATTGGCTAACTATTACATTTGCTAGATTAGCATGCGTATGAATGCCTAATAAGAAATGCATAATCATTTGACCATATGTACAAACTAAGAAGCATGAGCACCAACTCAAGACACACATGACATGACATGAATGTGCCAAGGTAACAATTTTCAAAAAATGCATGACATAACACGACACGACAGGGACTCAACAAAAATGTATATTCTTATATATTTTTTATATCTTAGATATTAATATTTTATTCAAATACAACAAAATAATGCAACATAACACTAACTTAAATTAAAAACCATGTACTTCATATCTTAAAAGTAAAAAAAGAAGTCCCATAATGATTGCATTGCAGAAAAAAAGACAACAAATTATAATTCCATTGCTTAAAAGTTAACAAAGAAAATATATAACCAAACTAAGCCTTTTTCCCACTAGGTGGGGAACAAAGAAAATATATAAAAATAAATTTTTTAAGGTGAGTCCAACGTGTCTAAAACAAGTTTGTGACATGTTCAAACTTTGTTTGAACATTAAAAAATTTGGACCAGGTAAAAGCTAGTCTGACATGTGTTCAGGCCGAGTCCCTGGCGTGTACAACTCCCTTGTAGGTCCAACTTGAAGACAACATGGTCAATCCTTGCTTCCTAGTGTGTGTGTGTGCGCGTGTAAATATATGTGGTATTGCAACTATAGAAAATTTCTTGCATAACTCTTACAACTTCCGTAAACTTGAAAACTTAATAGCAACATTCTGTGTATGAGAGTAAAAGCTTCTTTCAACGTATAAATATGCACAAGTCAAACTACTAGTCCAAAATATAAGTGATAAAACAATCCCTAGCTTAAAATTTGAAATAAAAATCTACATAGAAAGGAAGCTCACAACTAGTTTGAGTAGGTAAAAGAAGATGTTAAACGTACGTCAAAGACAGGTGCTTTATCTCAAGTCCACTCCGAATAGTTAATTTTACCAAACTGCCTTCGGGTCCCCTGCATTCACCAAAATGTTAAGGAAAATCAAACAAAATGTCAAGACAAAAATCTCAATTGGAGGAAGAAAAGCAAAGAAACATAACAAATGCGCTATTTGGATAATCGTGGCTTTGATGAATGTATTTAAAACAAAAATTTATAAAAATACAAGTATAAAGTTTTATTGTGGCAAATTAATACAAAATCTTAAATTAAATATGCCAGATTTAAATGTTTACTAAATTGAAGAGAAGGGAAAATTTGCATATTTCGTAAATTGAAGATTTTCCAAATTGGCAAGTTTCTAAAAGACCACAATCATAATATTGCAATTCAAGTCAAACTAGGAGTGAAGAAGAAGACTTCATAGATTAACAAATACATGAAAAATTTCAATACGCATCACAGGTAGCACGCAGGGAATGAGCGGCTACGCCACATGGGCGCTGGGAGCACGCAGGATGTGTGATGGTTCGAAATATATATTTCGTGAAAGATTCCATTTTCGTTTTAGAAATCTATTTTTAGGAAATCTGTTTATTTGAATCCTAGTTAGAAGAGGATTTTGTAAGTCCATATATATGCATTCAAGCTTAATGTACAAAAACAATTAAAGGGGGCATATTATAGAGCCTTGTGAAAAAGAAAATTTTTCCTTATGAGTTTATAAGTCTTCCTCTTGTTTTTCTTTATTCTTAGTTGACTCTGTTTACTTTCTAAGAAGTTGAAAAGTTTGCTTTTGCTTGGTCTGTGTGTATCATGGATTCGAGCAAATACTTGAAAAAAGTCAGCGTAGAGTCATAGAGATTCGAGTGGGTACTTGTAACCCAACTATAGAGTGAAAAATTATTTTGAGTTTTTTTTTCCCTGGATCGGATTTTTCTTGTTAATTCTTAATGCTTTAATATTTTATCTTTATTGTGTGGATTGGGAGTGATTCAAAAATTTTCAATAAAGAATGTTATTACTATAGGTATTTTGAGAACTTTTTTGATGCAAAATAGTAAGAATTAAGGTTCAAGAAAGACAAGCAAGAAGAAGAAGAAAAAAGAATAAAGAGGGAAGAACACATACAAACACACCATCAATATCATTAATCTTCAAATCATTTAGTCTAACAATCAATCCTCAAACAAACAAAATAAATAGAAAAACCCTGGGACAACACTAACCTCTATGGGTTAAGCTTATAAACCCAAATCCAAAATCTAAAATAACATAGCAATTCAATAAAATATAAAATAAAACTATAGGCCAATAAAATAGAACAACTCTCTGAAGATGTCCTCATCAATTTTATTATGATTTTTGTGCAACTTGAACCATTAATGTTAAGGATTTCAAATAACTACTGTTGCATAATTATTTCAAATCCATCATTATGCATCGTGTCCACTTTTTTAATCTCAAGTTAAAATCCACTCATTTATTGTTATACATCATGTCACTCTTTCCCTAGCGTAAAATTACTTCATTTCAAACCCATAAGTACAAATCATACCACATTTTCAAAAGGAAATCATAAGATAGTAAGTGATCAAACAAACAGGTACCTAATTAAGACAATCAGAAGTAAAGTCTTTTACAAGTCGTAAGTATGCCATAATGAATTTTAATATGCATTTCCAGTTCTTTGAGCTTATCAGCATTTGATTATGGGAAAGAATACTACGAAGTAACTGTGACAAAATATTGCTCTTAATTCAAGCTCTATATCTAAGAAAAATAAATAAATAAACAAGAAGACAATCGTGATTTCCAACATCTGAAACCAATACAGAACAGTTACTGCTCTAGATAAACAGATGCTACTTCTATCTAAGCCAGACAGAAGGAAATAGTATTCCTTTTCCAACACAACCAAGGCCTCTCTTTAGAACAAAAATAGAAATCCTCAAATCCTCTCAGTAGGACTGGAAATTAAATTGAAAATTTTATCCACAATGACATACACCTCATGACATAATTAACATGACTAAAAACCAAACCCTAGAACCTGAAGAAAAAAAATTAAAAGCTCAGACTGCATACTGATAGTCACTAAACCTATTTTCCACACCATTTCCTCTGAATCAAACTTTGTTTAGTTTCTTTCACCCTCAAAAATTCATCGCAACAATAATTGTTTCTGCCCAAGTTGTATTTTAGATTCTTGACATTTTTCAGCATCAATCTACATTAAATGCATTCAAGTTACATGCCATTCTTTCTGAATCCTAGCTCCTCAACCTCTTTGTCAGGTATTCACCAACTACAGCTCCATCTCAATGGTCTCACTATGGATCTCTATAATTTGATCCAACAATTCAATAGGTCCTTCTCTTCACCCAGCCTTAAATTTTATAAATCCATTTGACTCGAAAAAGACATTATATGCGGAGATATTACAAAACTGAATCTTACAACAATTTCCCCAAATCTGGTATTTTCTTCATGGGCCTATGTCACCGTTGATTCGGAAGGGGTAAAATCATAGCCTCACAATCTTCATCTTCCATGTGTCCTACTCACATCTTTGAAATATCAGTTCTTTAAGCTTTTGCAGTTAGTCCATGGATGTTCACAAGAGCTCTTATGGACCTTGCCTCCCTATACTGAAAAGATAATGAATATTTACAGTGGTCCAACTTGACAGAAAATGATGCCGGGCGCGCCGGGGGGGGGGGGGGGGCA
>JAVXUM010000046.1:20258678-20270837 GCA_035590655.1 Pouteria glomerata
GAAATTTAGAGATTTTAAAAGTTTTTCAGAGTTTTTCAGAACATTTCAGAGATTGTTGGAGCTCCAAACGGCCCCTACATAATAATTCTCTATATTTTGGAAGTTTCTCTTGTTTATTTCCCCTAGACCAACTATATGATATTTCCACAACAACTATTCATATTCTACCCTCTAGGCCACATTTGATTCACGGATTGGAATAGTCCCCAAATTAATTATCCTTCCAAATTAATTCCGTCCCACGTTTGATTAAGGGGCCGTTTGGAGCTCCAACTAAGTTAAAAAAACTCCAAAAAATTTCAAAATTTCAACTTTTTCAAATTCTAAAAAATTTCAACGTTTTTAAAAACTTTGTCAAAATCCGGTGGAACAAACCATTATAGTGTGTTCTAACGAATTTTGTCAGATTTTTGAAAAAGTCAAACTGATATTTGTGTCAAAAAAGTTTCACAAAACTCCAAAAATTTTTAAGGTTTCCACTAAAATTTTGACACATATCACTTTATATAATTTTTAACAACTTTATATCAAATCAAACACAAACATCCAACTATCATTTTAAACAAATTTTTATACTCCAAATTCCAAAAAATTAACTTTTGGTTTTTTTTAGGTTATTTTATTTTATTTTTTATTTTTATTTGTTTATAACACTCCAAATGGCCCTTAAATGTGATAAAAACCACATAAAGCTTTCCCATGTTTGTTTATATACTTCTAAACTGGATAAATCAAGGAAAATGACAATTATGCCTTCACTCTTTAATTACTTTGTAAACAATAATTTTAGGTCCTTCACTTTCATTACATTGATGTGGATTGCCCCGTGAAAAGCAATAGACCTTCTCTAGACAATTGTAATTCATAACATTTAACTACAAATTTTTGTTATAAATTTGAAGATGTTTTAAAAATGTGTAAATAAAATTATAAGGTGATAATATTATAATTAAGAAAATTATTAAAATTGTATAATCCCTTGATTAGCTACAAATGAAATTAAAATTAACAATTTTCAAAGTTTATGCTATTAAAATTAATAAAATTGTATACAAATAAAATTATTAAAAGTATATAATCTTGGATTGGTACAAATGAATTTTTTCGATGTAATTATTTCGAAAGTATATAAATATAAATTTAATAAAATTAAAATTAATAAATTTTTATTATTAAATAAATAAAATTATTCAAAAATTATTTTACAATAATTGTATAATATTATTGTAAAATTATTTATTATTAAAACATATAAATTTATCTTAAATTATAATTACAAGCTACAAATGAGGGAGCCCTAAGGGCAGTTTTGACATTTCAACCGAGTATGTAGTCCTTGGACTAGCCAATCTATCCCCTCCCAAGGACAATTTGTATTAGGGACTGTTAATCTAACCTAGGAAACTAATCCATAATTATTCGATCAAAAGCAGGATAGGATACGATATCCAATCTAATTTGACCTTGTCCTAAAAACTACGGGACCTTAGAGTTTATTTATTTTTGGGATAAATGCTCGTAGTTTCAGTTGAAATGTGCAGTGGTTTTGAACGCTATCAAGCCTATTCATTCTAGGGACCAAGTTGAAATTTAGCTTTGTTGTTATTGGATTGTAGTTGGATTCTAATTTTATATGTGGTCCACATAATATGTAGGGGGTCGGGTTTTCATTAGCTCATGTGGCTATATTCTGTTAGGTGCCATCCTCTTAATGCTTAATACAATTATTTTACTTTTAAAAAAATCATGCGGTATGGCAGAGGTTGGTTATATTTCTAGCCATCCCTTTCCTTCTCTCTTTCTCTTTGATTATTTCCTTCTTTCTCTTTGTCCACACGTCCCCAAGCCTTGGCTGTTGGGATGGATATCATATGGGAAAAACAATGTTGGTCCACTAGATGTCTCAGTGCAATGGATGGAGCTTACCCGCTATAACACTATTGAACATATTACTTTTTAATGAAGTAATCTCTTACAATCTTCAAATATGCTTTCTTGCTTAAAAATTAATGTCTATAGGTCAATGAAATTGTTACTCTCTCTCTTTTGATAAATAAATAGGGATTTATTTGTTAGTCTCTTTATTTAGTTGTTTATGCAATGATTATCATGATCATCAGTAGGGCACTATTATTTTTTGAGAAATATAGGGTCAAATTTAAAAATTCACTTTAATGACATGGATCATATTTGCAAGACTAGCAGGGTTTATTTATACTTTGATCGCATGGAAAGATGCTTAAAACTTTAGATTCCTATGATTTTAATAGTTGCCATTGAAGATATGTAATATAACCTTTATCCACTCAAGATCAACCTACTCATCAATCCCTATTTTGGTTTATCTGGTACAAAATAACTTTTCAGATAGACATAAGATTTGGAGATGTGTCCTTCCGACAGAAGAACTCTTTTGTGTTTGGATTACCTGTCTGATTTTGGCAATCATTTATCAAACAATTACGTTTATAATTATTTGTTGCAGGGTACATAGTATGATAGAGAAACTTGCTCAATTTACGGATATCAGATGCTGTCTGGTAGTAGGGGGACTATCAACTAAGGTTTGTCTGCAAGTTTTGATATCTAAGATGGTCATTGAGTTAATCCTTGTAATTCAGAATTCCTAATTTTTATGCAGATGAATGTGCATCTTATTTGTCGGTGAATAACTTCCCTCCAATTCCTATCCATTTTTCTTGGTTTATGTAGCAAGCTCTCCTGTGATCTCAAGCATGCAGTTACCTTGGAGGAATTGAGACACTCATTTTTTTTTTAATCATTCTTAGAATACCCAAATAGCATGCATGAATGCCTTTGGCACTTCATGTTATGTCGGTCTTTGCCTTTGAATAGGATCCTTTTCGTTCCTTTCTTTTTTTTTTTTTTCGTTTTTTTCATCTGAAGAAAGTGTTTGTCTTGTTTATTTAGAAAATAACGATTCTTGCTCTTGTTGGTTTTTTTATTTTCCGTCAAAATGATCTATCAAACTTGAAATTATTTCAGATACAAGAGGCAGCCTTGAGATCAATGCCAGATGTCATTGTGGCTACTCCAGGACGTATGATAGATCATTTGCGCAATTCTATGTCCATAGATTTGGATGATCTTGCTGTTTTGATCCTTGATGAGGCAGACCGTCTTCTGGAGCTCGGATTTAGTGCTGAAATTCATGAGCTGGTATTATGTGACTTTTAGTTCATTTTTTTAAAATATTTTCCCTATAATATCTATATATTTCCCATCGTAGTCTTCTTGATATAGGTATGTTTAAATACATGAATAGTGGGTTTGCCAAGGTAACGTTATTGGGGTTGTAGAGTTTCTAAAGTTTGGAAGGAACTTATAAGGTGCAAAAATTGCAAGAAGGACGAATAGGGAGGAGAAGAATTTACATATTGAATGCCAAAAGTGTAGACCACTAGATTGAAAAAAGGTGGTTTAGAATATTGTTTCAGAATTCAAAATGCTTTTGTTAGTTTTGGTTGCTAATGAACTGGTAGCTGCTAGACTAGTTTGATTTGTAAACTAGATATTGAGATGGCCTATGAATCTATGATCACGTTAATTGGGATTTTTTAATCTACCTGCTAGAGAGGATGTGATTTGGTGAGAGGTGAAGGAGAGTTGGATTGTTGGCCTGACTAATGGGAATATGCTGTTTTATACTTACGTTTTTTCTTTTATTTGTCAGGTTAGATTGTGCCCTAAACGGAGACAGACCATGCTATTTTCAGCTACTATGACCGAAGAAGTGGATGAACTTACCAAGCTTTCTCTGACCCGACCATTGCGCCTCTCTGCTGATCCATCAGCGAAAAGGCCAGCAACATTGACCGAGGAGTAATTCCTTTAACTGTGTCCTATGGCTTAATATTGATGGTCATACTTTGGGATGTTGTAGTATTATACATCTATATACATTTCTTTTATTGTCTCAATGTACTGAGGTTTACTTCTAATATAGTTTTGATGTAACCAATAATGTTTTAGCCTTCACCTCTCGTTGCTTCAAACTCACAACTGTTGATTGTTTTTGTGCAGGGTGGTTAGAATACGCAGAATGCGTGAAGTTAATCAGGAAGCAGTTCTTCTTGCATTGTGTTCCAAGACTTTTACATCAAAAGTGATAATTTTCAGGTTTTCAATGTTAAAGAGTATTCATACTGATGGTCCTTATATATTATGTGAATTATACATGAGTTGTACTTTCTCGAAGTATGCTGTTTTTGTCATCAGAAAGCAAATTGAGAAACAATTTTTTTGTCAGTTTGAATTTACTATATTTGTGAAATTCTACCTTGCAAGCAGAACCTTGGATATTCTCAAAACATACTTGAGCAAATTTAGCATATGGTCTGGAATTTATATGTTTTTTGATGGAGCGGGTAGCTTACATAGGAATTTTAAGGGAGATCTATATTGAAAGTTATTACCTTGAACCCCGAACAATCTTGATGGTCATTTTGCAAGCCACTCTTGCAAAGTAGATTGAAGCTTGAAATAAGGACTCAAGGGTAGATATGGAATTTGAAAATTTTCTTCAAATGTTTTTTAGAAGATACTGTGTTGCATCTCCAACTAGTACTTTGTAGGTGACCAAGATTCGTGACAGCCTTACCCTAGCCGTTTGAGGTGACTGTGCAACAATTGCTTGTCACACGCGGAATCTACCTCCCCGCAGTCAAGGGACCCCCTGGGCAGCAACCTGCCATTTGTGGATACCCTCCCTTGAGGGGGCATTCCATGACTAGGGACATTCTGGGACCATTGAAGTATTCTTATCCATATCTTTAGCTTTAGTTGGAATCAACTCCTTGGGATAGGAACATGCCCCAAGGACATCCCCATCTTTTACACTGGCAGTGTCTTCCCCTAGCCACTAGGGGAAGCCCTGGGGCGGTAGTAGCTTGTTGCAAGATTATTGAGGACAAGCAGATTGGTGGCTAGAGTTAGGAGATTAGTTGATGCTTCTACTTGATCAGCTCAAAGAGAGAGAGAGACACCTATTCATTTAATACCCTCAATCACCACTATCGAGTGGCACCGTCATTTTTTTTTCCACTCATCCTAATACCTCGAATGCCCTGATAGCTTGGATTGACATCAGAGGATTATCAGGCTAAATCCCTATATCTCGGATTGACCTTTGAGGTGTAGTCACTTTCACCCATGCTGGCTAATCTTAATCCCTTATGATTTGTAATTATGAACCTATTATTCTTCTGTCAAGTCCCAAGGATGATAAATACCTCAATATCTTACATTTAAGGGGGATATTCACTAGCTCATCTACCAAGTCTCTTTCTCTTTCTATTGTGCTCCGGGCTATCGCAAATCTTGCCCCGTTTGCCTCTAGTAAACGTCCACCATCAATGGTGGCCATCATAATTACTCTCAAATAATTGGATCACCTTACATCACTCTGATCACTCACATTATACTCCATCGGGAAAGAGTGTTGAATACCTTTCATGGCGCCTCTAAGAAAGACAATGAGCACTTCCAATACTAGTGTCAACAATGGTGATGAGATCACCTCTGGAGCTGATGGAGAACTCCTTGTTATGGAGCAATCTTCCCTGGTCTTAATGGTAGACCAACTCTGAGTCGTCATGGCGGAGGTGTTGCTTTGCCAGTAGAACCAGCTAACAGCCCAACAAGCTAATAGGTCACGACAGAAGTCATTTCAACCATTCAACACGGTTAGGCGGCAGCCTTTCCAGCCCCTGTGAACTCGGGCAACAATCCTATCACCCAAGATGAAGATGTTCTTATTCCTCCACTAGGAATGACCAGTGCTTTGGTTCAACCTCCTCTGCCACCTCAACACAACCCCTTGCTAGCAATTCCTCCAAGAATTCAATTAGAGGTTCCCGCAAAGAGGATTTTCCATCCGCAGCCGACGTTTTTCCAAAATGAAGTTCCCCCTGTCATCCCATTTGTGCTTATTGATTCTTTCCAAACCATCCTCAATTTGACCTTGTTTAATATCCCAAATGTCACCCTTATTCAAACCACCCAATCTGTTCTCAACATAGAATAACTGAAGTCTCATGTGAGGGATTTAGTCCAAGGAAACACCAATGTAGCTGTATGGTTGTATTTCTATTTGCAACCACCTTCTCCTGTCAAAATATTGCAATCATGCCATCCCTAAGGGATACGCCATGTCGAAATTTTTGAGGTTCGATGGGTGTTGAATAGATGCTCTTGAACATATGGTATGATTCATTGACACTTTGGGGATTCATGGATCCAACAAAACCCTTTGATTGAGAGAATTCTGAAAATATCTCATGGACTACATGGTACGCCAATCTTCTTGGAGGCTCGGTTTCATCATGGGAAGACTTGGTAAGGAAATGTCATGCAAAGTTCTTTCACGTTGAAGAAAGATTGACCACCCTCCATCTTATTTGAGAGTACCAAAAGTCTTGGGAAGATCTTTTAACTTATGTTAATTCTCTTCAAATGTTTTTTAGAAGATAATGTGATGCACCTCCAACTAGTATTTCATCTTTAAAATGAAATAAAAGAGTGGAATAATGGGGGGGGGGGGGGGAAAGAGGAAAGAAAAAAAAAAAAAAGGAGTGCTTACAAGAAGGGGTTGGGGTACTTGCACTAAGAATCCTGATCTAGTCAATGGAAGAGAAAGAGGAACAAGAATCGCCACAACTTAGAATTTTGGTCAAGATTTATATTTTGAGTGAGCAGTTTACCATAGCTTTAAGCTGTTCTAAAGCCTTGATTTACACTACCTCGGGGAGGCATGTGGGAAGGGAACAAAGGCAAAAATGTTTTCTAAATAATGCTATTGTCATTCATTCAGGTTATTTGATCAGTTTTTCAATTTCTCCAACTGATTTGCTCTCCGCGACTTCATTAAATTGATTTTTACCTTTCCATTGGCAGTGGAACAAAGCAGGCTGCACACAGGCTGAAGATTTTATTTGGATTAGCTGGGTTCAAAGCTGCTGAACTCCATGGAAATCTTACCCAAGCACAGCGCCTTGATGTGAGTTGCTAGTTCTGTTGATTGCATTCTTTTTAACCAGGTTCTTCTTCCTGTAAAATAAACACATTTCTCTGACTAGTTCTGTCAGGCATGAGCTGGACTTTCTTATTTGTTATAATTGAGCTTATTTTAGGTTTGATAATATGTTTCTGTTTTTTCGTTATCTCTCTATTTTATTTTTTAGGCATTGGAACTTTTCAGGAAGCAGCAAGTGGATTTTCTCATTGCAACTGATGTTGCTGCTCGTGTAAGAAGACATTCTTCAATTGTCCTTCAATCATTCGCTGTCCCTCCTCCCAAACCAAAACATAAAATCAAATAAGTTAATTCAATTGAAAATCGATAGACTGGATGTTATACCTTTGATGCGCATTTGTTTTCTCTATTTATAGTGGAAGAAATTCCCATTAGATTTCTATGAGCATGAGCCCGCTTGTTTGGACTGGTTTTTGAAAGATTCCTTCATCATGCATAAAATTAATTTTTCAGGGTTATGTTGCACACTCACAGGGAGTCAAGCTCCGTGAAATGTATTATATCAAACTGGGTTACTATTGATGACATCTTATGTCTTGGTGCTCTTTTTTAGGGACTGGACATAATTGGTGTTAAAACTGTTATAAACTTTGCATGCCCTCGAGATCTTACCAGGTAGATAATAACGCTTTCTTTATTCTGCTATTCCATTTTTTGATTGTTATTTACATAGTTTCATATTTCCTCTCCATTTATTTACTTGTATATTTGTTAAATTTTTGTTAACATTTGCCTGAATTAGTGTTCAGGTGTCCTTTTGCGAGAATTGCATGTTAACTTACTTTTTGTTTAGTTTTAAGTTCTTCCTTCTTTGTTCCTTTCTGTAGTTACATTCATCGAGTAGGCCGCACAGCAAGAGCTGGTAGAGAAGGATACGCTGTTACATTTGTCACAGATAATGATCGGTCTCTCTTGAAAGCCATTGTGAGCCACCATATTCTTCTCGAAACAATGCATTTGTTGAGTTTTTTCATTTGCATATTTAGCCATTTTAATGCATGATATGAGTTCTGTTACTTTTTATTACCATCACTGTAATGAAAGTTAATATTAAAAGGATGCATATTGATGGGAACATGGGGTGGGTCAGCTTTATGTGGTTCATTCCATGTCGGAATTTATTAGCAGTTCTTTAAATTAGTGGATCTCCTCAAGAAATATGGCGATGTTAACAGATGGTGAATGAGAGTTATCGCATTGTGATTTGTATTGTAACAGGCAAAGAGAGCTGGTTCAAAGCTGAAAAGCCGGATTGTTGCTGAGCAGTCAATAACTAAGTGGTGTCAGACCATTGAACAAATGGAGGATCAGGTGGCTGCAATTCTTCAAGAAGAGAGGTCTTGGTTGTATCCAGCATTTTTCTTTTTCAATGATTAGTGTCCTTGTTAAGTTTGATTATCATTTCATGTTTGTGCAGGGAAGAAATGGCCCTAAGAAAAGCTGAAATGGAAGCAACAAAGGTTTTGCTCTTGATTCTTTTCATTTCCCCTGTATATCATGCTAAAATCAATTCTTTTGACTCAAGTTTACGGCTATGGTTTGTTGGACATTGGTATTACGAATGATGCTGTTATCACTGTCAAAACTATGCCATAAATGCTTTGCATGAAATGGAAAAGTTTATTTGTTGAGTTGATCTATTGTTGAAAGCTTTTTGTTTTTGTTTTTGTTTTTTTTTTCTTTTTCCAGTCTGACATACTATTTAATGACTTCACAGGCAGAAAATATGATTGCGCATAGAGAGGAGATCTTTTCACGCCCTAAAAGGACGTGGTTTGTTACAGGGAAGGAGAAAAAACTTGCAGCTAAGGCAGCGAAGGTAACGCCAGTTCATTTGAAGTTTCATTTATGTTTTATGCATTCATCTATGACCTGTTTTATATTAGTAGGAACAATTTGTTGTTTTAAGTGCGAAGCACCATGATGACCTTTTGCAAATAATTTTGGGTTACTATTAATTTAGTTTTGACGGGATTAATAATTCAATAATTTTTGACACGTAAGTCCTCTCATCTTGCACATATGCCATGAATGCCAACAAATGATTCCAGTTGGATTTGTTAGAAGTTGTCTTACATGGGCCCTTCAGAAAAGATATCCCCCCTATATAAGAGATGGAGTTCTCTCACCTTAACATTTAGATTTTAAGGTTGAGGCCCATGCTCTTATGTGTTGTCGGGCTTCTTGATATGGTATCAGAGTGGGTTTTCAACTAGATCTATCACAGTCCATGCTATGCCCATGTTTATGCGGGCCAGCATGAGGGAAGCTGTTAAAAGTCGTCTTACATTGGCCCATCAGAAAGGTTATTTCTCCTATATAAGAGATGGACTTCCCTTATCTTAACACTTAGATTTTAAGGTTGAGATCCCTATTTTTATGTGTCGTCAGGTTTCTTGACAAGATTAATAAATAATGAGAATCCTCTCTGAAGCATATATGAATTCATGTTTATTCATTTTTTTTCTTACTTGAAAGGAGATTGAACCCCTAATGGTCAAAATTTTACACAACAGGTAGTTCTATTCAATACGTTCTTATGGCATACTCGAAGAAAAACCAAAATAGGAGCCTCTTCCTCTCTATGCTAAGCCAAAAGATATGGTCAAACTATTTTCTTTAATACAGCCCATTGTTTTGTAGTTCTTTCTGAGGAAATCTCTTTTATTTTCTTTTGAGATTTCCAGTTTACTAAAATGACTGAATAAAATTGTGTATGAAATTTTCACATGCATTGGTAACTTGGTACTGGTAAGCCAGTCAGGACGCTGTCTGCACTTTGCAGGCCAGAGGCTGTTGTTCCTGATATGTTTGGCCTGATCCAGGCAGCATACTATGCTTAAAATATCTTATTGCATCAATTATTAGACAGAATTGGATGAATATATATTTTTGGTGGTGGTTGGTTATTAAAATGTGCCACAAAATCTGGAGTAATAATTATATTTTTTGATATGGTTCTGTTGAGATGCTTCCCTGCTGGTTTTTTGTCCTTTGGGAGTTTCAGCTGTCTGAAAATGGCTGCCAATCATGAATAATTCGTTTTTTGTGCTAGATATGATATTAACTCGAAGAACCCTGTAACTCTTTCTATGCATTGATTTCTTATGTATTTCAACTTTAATCTTAAAAATAAAATTTTGTTTTAGCATATGTTCATACTGATTGATGTGTATTAACAAGAATAATTTTTCTTAATATGCTCACACAATGACTTGCATATGAAATTCCTTTTTTTCTTATTATTATTTTTTTTCTATTTTTTTCCAGGCATCCACAGAAAATGGAAAAAATTCTGGAAATGAGGTTATTAGTGCCCAACAAGCTGAAGACCTTAAGATGAAGGAAAAGAGAAAGCGAGAGCGCGAGGTATTTGTTATTGTACAGTTATTTTATGTCCAAGTAAAAAGATTGCACGTTGTCACTGACATGATTGATAATGCTCCCTTTGGGATGTTTTTTGTTGAGTAGAAAAATCTTCCAAGGAAGAAAAGGAGGAAACTGGAAGCAGCTAGAGAGATGTTGGAAGAGGAGAATGACGTTGAAGTATGTGCCTTAACCTTTCTTTGTTTTGCTGAAGTTCTACCTCAGTAGTTTATAAGAAATTAGTACTGTAAAACTGGCCTTCTAAAAGACTAAGAATCATGGATATGGATGTTAAAGTACATTCATTCATATATCTGCATTTATGAATGTATCTTCATTTATGTCTGCATTTATATTAGTCTAGGGATAATGTGTCTAGGAGATGTGAGGGGTCAGCTTGTAATCTATAAATGTACACATGAACCCAATTGAGTGTGTGATATTAAGCTCAATAAATTTCTACTTTCAACATGGTATCAGAGCGTTTCAAAAAAAAAAAAAGTCAGCATCAGAGCATTCATCTTTCTAAGTTTTATTCCTAAAGTCCTGTTCCTAGTTCCTGTTCAATTCTTGGGTTCCATTCCTCATACGTCAAGTTTTACCAAAAGTCTCAGTTTGTTCTGCGGCAGCTTAACCGAACAGTGAGTTAGCTGCCCATCTTCGATTTGTGTGTTGTTTCGAAGATCCAAAGTCACCTAAGAGGTCGCCAGTCTCAGGTGACCACTGTTATCAGAAAGTTGTTGCCGGAATAGTGGTCCACTCGCGCTCACACGCGGCTTGCAATCGGCGCGTGAACCCCACGCACAAGGAGTTTGACCGGCACGTGTCACCCGTCAGGTTATGCCGATCCTCCGGTGGTGGTGTTCTTCTTCGGCGAGTCTACTAGTGTTTGCCTTTTTCCCAGTCTCCTCTCCAGTTTTCAGATCCCACTCGTTGTCCCCTTGAAACCTCTTGCAGAACAAGTTTCTCAACCTCGCATGTACTTCTGTTAATGTCCGAAAGTTTATGTTGCCTTTTAGATGCATCGCTGTTGTCGTTGTCGTTGTCATCAAGCTTGTTCTCAAGATCGAAGTTAGTCAAAGTTAAGGCTCGCCAGTCAACGTCGACAATGATCAGTCTAGTTGAAGATTGAAGTCTTATTCAGTTAATGACAATCTCAATCTTCGCAGCAGTCATGTCTCCACAGTCAAAGACCGAAATTAGTCAAAGTCAACGGTTGTCAATCGTTTGTAAAAGCGCTTCGTAGTCAATCGTCAACCTTGAGTAAGGTTTATTTGTAACAAGTTTGGAATATATGTATGTTCCAGCTTGAAAGGGAGTGTTAAAGTACATTAATTCATATATCTGTATTTATGAATGTATCTTAATTTATGTCTGCATTTATATTAGTCTATGGATAATGTATCTAGGAGATGTGAGGGGTCAGCTTATAATCTATAAAGGATACACATGAACCTAGTTGGGTGTGTGTGCTATTAAGCTCAATAAATCTCTACTTTTAACAATAGATAAATAATAACACGACACGGATACACCGACACTTCAATTTTCAAAATAATCACGACACAACATGGTAAGGACATATTGATGAATAAATATATATTTTTATATGCATGAGAAAATTACTACTAATTCATTTTTGTACTAAAAATAGATTTATTTTTTATTTATATCTATTTTAAAAGATTTTATTTACAAACAAATTAGAAGTGCTAGGGTCTTAAAATCCCCCCCCCCCC
>JAVXUM010000046.1:20291977-20313366 GCA_035590655.1 Pouteria glomerata
TGAAGGAAACAAACATATAAGTTCAAAATAATAATAAAACATAAGATTTATAAATAAAATAAACATAAACCTACTAATTTATTGGGTTTGTAATTACACTTTTCAAGCGTAATCAATGTTGTTCATCATTTAAGCCATCTGTCTTTTGACAATAGCTATCTTATCATTCTTTTGGTTCTCCATAGGAATAATTGGTGGACGATTTATCATTTACTGGCTTATAGCTGCACCAAAACTCATTATGACAATGAAAACAACAAGACTATCGTTCCTACAGACGAAACCAACTAATTCAGCATTTCTCCGTTAACAGTCCACTCGAGGTTTGGTTAGAACATTGGTATGGTGCCTGCCAAGGAGTATTCGATAATCAAGTTAGTAGGAAATTGTAGAGTTTATATTCTTTCATGTAAAAGGAGTATTAACATATCTCATGGACGGGTGGGTCCTCCCCTTATATATGTGTCGTTGAGTGTAGTAAAGGTAGAAAGGTCACCACCTAGAGATTTTATCTATTACAGAAATAATTTTGTGATCCCATATAGGCTGCCTACAAATACAAAAATGGTCACAACCTCCACATTGGTGGGATCTCTGCGATACTCATCACCTGGAGATTTTATCTATTATAGAAATATTTTTGTGATCCCATGTAGGCTACCTACAAATACGGAAGCCATCACAACCTCTACATTGGTAGGATCCTGCGACTCTAGGCGTGAATATCGTGGGGATCATGTGGTTAGTTCGGCCGGTCACTTATTCGAGATAATAACAGGATCGACTGACCAAACCTGGGATGATCATGGAGTAAGGTAATTTGGGTCATACTTTGTTTGGTCGGTATGATCGGTATCACTTAGCTCCACTAAGCGATCAACAATTCCCTCCATCAGTGTAATTCAGTGTAAAATTGGTACAGGCAATTTACACTAGTAGAAAAAAAAGTATTAGCGACCTCCAATGGCCGTCGTTAAAGGTAAAGAAGCCGTTGTTAATACTCTTTAGCGATGACGTAGCGATCGCCAATGGCTAGCTTCCCCAAGTTCATCACTAAAGACTATTAGCAATTGCCATTGGTCATTGCTAAACAAATGCGACCCCCTTTAGCGACCGTAGGAAAGTGACTTGTTTCCACTATTAGCTACGGTCTAAAAACCTTCAACGACGGCCTTGGCGATCGCTAAAGACACCATTAGCGACGGCCTTGGCGGTCACTAAAGAAACCATTACTGATGGCATAAAAGACCTTTAGCGATGGCCTAGGTGGTCGTTAAAGATATATGCTGAAGGTTTATGTATGTGGTACTTTTAGCGACCGCCCAAGTGGTCACTAATACTGTAATTTTTTTTTTCATAATTTGATTTATTTTTTCTATTCAGTTCCTGTACCTGTATTTATTTTGCAAACATTTATAAAGCTAAAATTACTAAAATTAAATTAAATCATACACATAATAAAAAAGTAAACTAATAATAAACTTGTTTGTTTATATTAATAAAAGTACAATGTTTTTGAACTACAATTTAGGTGTTATCTACCCACTAGGTTCTTCTTGTAGAGAGGCTTCACCTCAAAATATCTTGATTTTGTAGCTTTTCCTCCCCTTCACCAACTTATTGAGAATGTAACACCAGCAATATATTCATGAAATAACAAACTCCCAATCCTAAAAATATCTGCAAAAGACCATATTCGAAGTTGCCTGACAACCTGCCAAAGACTAGCATTCCTCTATTGATGCATCTCTATTTAGCCAACCAAACATCTCTAGAAATATATCATTCAAACATGAACCACATATCCAACCATCCTTCCAAACTTTCACAGTTGCCTCTTCCCACCTCAACTGAAATAAGATTTGAATTCATTCCATAACCCGCAAATGCCTATGCATGAGCTTGTACCATGCACTCTCATTCTGTCCACTCCATTGTAATTTGTAAGTCCAATCACCCCAAATACTTCCATATTTTCATGATGCCACCCTTCTCCATAAATTATCTTTCTCATTCATATATCTCCATTGTCATTTCCCAAAAGAAAATCATCAACGTGAACCAAAAAAAAAAAAAAAAAATGGGGAATGAAAAAAAGATGGATTGTATTACCCTTGCTAAATATTGATGTGAAAATGTTTTTGGTTGCAACGACCGTGAAAGTAGCATATTGAGCTCATGCAGACCAAATATAGTAGAATATTTTCAAATGACATGGAAACTTTTTAAAGAAAATGATGTTACTAAACTTTCACAAGCTTGCCAAATGGAAGAAGCAAATTTAGTTAACAGATAATAAAAAGGCTATTAGTTAGAATAAACCTGTTGTAGCTTTTTTTAACTGAATGGAATTGGCTTTCTTTTGCTTATAACGGTTCACTCTTTCCTCCTCGCTTTCATTATCCTCCACATCTAGTTCTATTGCTTTAGTATTTCGTTCAAACCAACTTTTCTTTGCCTTTTCCTAGAAAACAAATTGAAAAACTTAATTTAAGAATGAAAAAAATGCACATTGCAAGATTCTATCTTATAATCATAGGAGCTTCTAGTATAACAATATATATTCCATTGGTATGTTAATAAGTTCAATAGTCCAGCTAATATAATCTTTAAGAAAGATGATCATTCAGTTGACCGATACTAAGGACTGTAGATTTTGTAGTTTATGAAGTCAATTAAGGGTTTAAGATATAAATCCTTTCCTAATACCTCGAACCTCTAGTGATCTTCTATCAGTTACTTTCTTCTGACTATTAGGTTTGTTATAGCATGTCTTGTAATTTCTCATTCCATGTTACTCTTATTCTGTCCTCTCATGTTTTCTTCTTCACACTTCTTTCTTTTGTTAGAGAACCTCCCCCCTTTATGCTCTTTTTCTCCTTCAATGCACACATCTTTTATTTGAAGAGGAAGGAGAGAGTTGTTAGCAAAGAATAAAAATCGATGTAAAAAAATGTAATTTTGGTGCACGTATTTCTCTCCATGACATGCCAAGACTGCATAGGATGCTATTTCAGGAACTATTACAAGATCCTAGAGCCTCAAATTTTTGTTGAAATATAGAAACGAAGCAATGTTTATTTTTAATTTGAACCACAATTAAAATAATAATAACAGATAAACAATGTTAAGAACGTAGCAAAAATTCTTTTACTGCATTCAAATTCCAATGAGTTGCAAATGTATTTATAAAGTAAAAAGGAAAAATTACATTTATGACAATAATTGACATCTACATATTTATGCTAGAATATACATGGGAAAATATTTGTAGAAAAACAAAGAAAAATTTGCATCATAGCTATCAGATCATACCATAACGCCATCTTTAGCGGAACTCATGACTCTGCCTACTCAATTACTCTAGAAGACAACGAATCTCATTATAATTTAATGATGAGAGTGTGTTGGCTAATCATGGGTTATGTTTGCAAATAGTTGTCGTTAATCAAAGGTGATTTTTTTTTTGGGGGAAAGATTGGATACAGAGCTAAATTTGGAATTATTTACACAAAATGGATGCTCTTAAGACTCAACCCTGAATTCTCACATCTTTTACCATTGCAACGAGCAACAATCCTTGAAATGATCACCTGGGAGTCCTTCTGCAAAATCTTATCTATTTCACGTGCAAGAGCTAATTGTTTAAAAATCTCTTGCAAATATGAGATCTCAACAGGGAAGCGCCAAAAATTTTCCTGGATTCAAAGCGGAGACCATTGTAATGCATGTAAGTTAATAAATTAGGGGGAATTCTAGACCAATCATAAATTGGAAAAATATTTAATTTAACACCCAAGCCCCAGGCAATGACATTACTATAGAAATTATAAATGCCAATTTCAAGTGTTTACCTCTTTCAAAAGCCTTTCCCTTGTCTCAAAAGATATAAATCAAATACACAAGTAAACTATTAGTTGATCATGTATTCAGTCTCAAAGACTAGTCTAATAACGTTTCAGGAGCATTATCTTTGAAAATGATTTGCACAATGCAACAAATTTAGATGTATCATTTGGAGAGATTAGAGTAATGCTATACCCATCAGTGAAGGCTCTAGCAATTCTTCCACTTCTGTGAACATAAACCTGGCAATAGAATTATATCCTTCGTCAACAGGAGTGCAATTGAGGTTTTTTTGTTGTTTTGGGGGTGGGGTAGAGTGGGTGGAATAGCAAGGCTATAAAAACACCATTTTCACCCCACCCCTAACACCCAAAAAAAAAAAAGAAAAAAAAAAAAAATAACGACATGGAACCATGGAAAATATATGACTGGTCAAATTACTTATGCTAAATGTGGAAGTTGATAGTGAACCACAGTTCGAACGCCTAGAATATCAAGTCCTCTTGCTGCAACATCTATAACAAGAAGTATGCTATGTTTATTTTCACGAAAACGGTCGATTGCCTGCACAAAATACAAAAAATTATAATAACAGTGAGTAGAAACATAGAAGAGGAAACAAAATTTGATGTATACTTCTAAAGAAAAAGGGCAGTAAGGCTGCAATTGATGCACAAAAAACAATCGTGCGGCCTTGTCCATGAACACTCAATATATAATACAGATAAGCATCTTTCTCTTCTTCTCTGCATCTACAAACTGTCTTGTGTAAGCATTGTTTCATTATAGAAGTCAATTATATTAAGATAGAAATGCGGATATAAATAAATAAAATGATACAAGAACCAGACCACTAGAAATATTAAATGCTATTTTAGGATTAAAGACCATTGGCCCTCTAGAATATTCCCTCTTCATCAGAAGGCAAGAGGCAGTCAATTCCCAAAAGCATACACATATATAACAACAAATGCTATCACTTTAACATAGTGTCTGTAGTATATAGAAATTGATAAATTAAAAAAAAAAAAGTATCAAAGCAACACTGTTTTGAATTTGCAGTCTGGAACACAAAACCTGAAGTGTCAGGATTCCATGGACCAATATTTTTTTTTTTTTATTTACTGGTAAGACCCACAATTATTCTGTCAATAAGCTCTAAAATATTCATTATACCTGCCTCTTTGTGAACTATATATATGAACAAAAAAATAACAAATGCGGGACCAATTTTTTGTTACTGGTAAGACTCATAATTGTCCTATGTCAACTTTTTGTCTATGAACTTCAGTGAAATCAATTTATATCTTGAAGAATGTATTTAGATACAACACACATTTCTCATCAACCAGTACAAAATGCCATTCCCTCAAACAAATTGTGATTCCTCGGGATGTGAACCAAAAACACCAATCATGATTGTGCACGTATTGTTAGCACATATAGGCCAGTAATTAAGTCGCCAATCGTGTTTATTATTCATTCTTCTTCTTTATTTATATTTTATAAATTAATTCATATATATATATATATATAAAAGTATGACTAGCTAGAATACTGGAATGTGAACCCCCAACCAATTGTTACGGAGAGCAAGTTTAGTAGTGGCTTAGCAGAGAATGTATGTATATTATTATATTACATTATTACATCGTCACTTGGTGTGATTTTAGAAGCCTAAAACGGGTGTTGGATTTGCAAGAAGCACAATTGCTCTGTTTTTTGTAAACAGAAACAGCAGCAGGGTTAAGATTTGTATTCGATCCATAAACAGACTTTGACTAATTAATTTGAGTGCACCAACTAAAATTAAGATTACCAGGCCTACGAATCCCAAATCAGAAAAAAAAAATAAAACAATTAATTAAATCAGAAAAAACTAAAATGCCCCAAAACAGAGAAAAAATAAAATAAAAATAAAAAAATATTCAACAATAACATTATTTAATAAAACTGAAAGCAAAACAATTGCGCCAAAACAGAGAACAAATCCTACTTCAAACTAACAATTGTCACAAAATAGTTTTTACACTAACAATTAATCAGAAAAATAAACAATACCATCAACATAAATTAGAAAAATAAACAAAAAATAAAAAATAAAAATAAAAATTCTACAAGCAGTACCTAGTCAGCAAGCAAAGGGCAACAATGGTGGGTTGTGCAAGGGTTTTGAGGGTTCAATCAAAACCTCAGGTCTAAGGAAGAAAAATAGGGTTATTATGTGAAGAAAAAATTTGGAACATATACGGCGAGAGGTTTTAGTACCCAAATTTCTCTACCTCTTCAAGTAGTCGATGCCTCTGTTCTGTGTTCTGGGTTATTTTTGTTCTATTTAGGCAATGTGGCTAGTAAATACATGTTAATTTGCTGTTTTTCTGCCTTGATTTGCTCTGGTTATTAGTTTTGTTTCATTTGCTGTTTTCAATTTGTGTAGGAATGGGTGTTTGTTTTATCGACTTCGTAGAGTTATGGTTAGATTTGGATGGCTGCTGTTGTAATAGGTCTCGTTTCAGACAAATATTCTTTCTTGCAAATAGTTAAAAAAAAACTCTATATCTCTTAAATCCCCATTCCCCCAATTATAAATCCCCTCATCCACCTACTCCTCTCTACTGTTCCTTAACTTTCTCTCTCTAAAAGTAATACATTCGGCAATCAGTGTTCCAGATAAAGATCCTTCATCTCCTACTTCTAAACGGTTTGAAGTTTATACATAAACAGTGGGGAGAGAGAGAGAGAACGAGAGTTAGAGAGACAGAGACAAAGAGAGACTCACTGAGCAACCGGCGAGGACTAGCAGCGACCGGAGAGGACTGGCAACGATGACATCACTGGGGGTGGCTGGATGGCTCCAGCGTAGATTTCAGTAGTGGCAGGAACTACAACGCACATAAGACTGAAAAACGAGGAAGAGGAAGAGGAATAGAGCAAATGAAAGGGAAAAGAGGACTGCGTGGGATTTTAGTGGGCTTTTAGTGATGGCTTCAGCGACCGCCAGTGCTCTTTTCTGCGATGACCACCGGCAGTCAGCCAAATTTTTTTAACGCCAAAAGTAAATTCTGTTGTAGTGTTAACAACTCCTTGGTTTGATTATTGGCTACCTTCTGGCCCCATATTTTTTGAAATAAACCAGATAGTTATATATGGTTCCGGCCACAGATGCTAAAGTAGAGGCAATTATTGATAACAATGCTTGGTTACGGTCTGTGGCCAACTTATCCGAGATTATTAAACTTATATAAAAAGACTTACTCAAAGTCTTCCCCGGCTAGACCCAAGCAATGATGACCAGGTGGTAGGGATTCCTGACCCTCGTCATCGATTCACTCTGAAGTCAGCATGGAACTCTATAAGGGCACATGGGGGTTTTTCTTATTTGAATTTCCCGGGGAAGTATAAAGGGTCAATACCCAGTCGTTGCTTTATTCTATGGCTAGCGATTTAAGGTAAATTAGCAACACTAGATAGATTGATGTTTTATGAGTTGAGAGAAAATATGAAATGCTATTTATGTGATGCTAAGGTAGAAGAGAAGGACCACTCGTTCATCTAACGTTCTTTTTTCATTTAATATGTGCCTGCTGTGATGTCAAAAAGAAATCTTCCTTTTGTGGCAAATAGCTGGCTTCAGGCAATTCAGTGGCCTAAGATGAACTTGTGCTCTAACTCACTAACAAGCAGAGTCAAGAGCATAGCTTCTGGGTCTGTGATTTATCACATACTAGAAGTTGTCACACATCATGTGTGGGATTTTTAGTAAAATTTTATTTTAATTAAAAAAATTATAAAAATTTAATAAATATAGCTCAAATAATAAATAATAAGTAATTAAAGGTATTTTAATAACTAATAATTAATTAAAAAGTTTAAAAAAATTAAGAAAAAAAGAATTACAAAAGTAAGTGGTAGTTAAAAAACTTCATTAACTTTAAAGATTTATTATTAATTGTCCTTAGTGTCTGTTTTATAATGACATACATGGAGGCAATTAAATGAAGCACCATTTGAGGAAGTCAAGCCTAGTGTTTATTCGGTTATTAGGCTGGTGATGAACATTGTTGGGTTCCAAGGAGATACTTTTAACTAGGAGAACAAACAGTTGGAGTCATTAATGGTGTGTCAGGTGGCATCAGGTGATACTTGTAAGGAATAACTTGGGTACTTTGCTATCAAAAGCAATAAAATAAAATTTTATAAATTTTTATAAATATAAATTAAGAGATTATAAAATATTATCTTTCTATCCATAATATAAAAAACGAGACACTAACTTTTAAATTTTATACAATTTTATACTCATTACACAAAATTTGAAACGTTAACTTTTTATTTTATACAACTTCAAACATACCCCTTATCTATAGATAAAACACCAACATCAACGCATATATTCAATAATGTGAAAGTATATCTATTTGTTATTCAATTTTAAAATTAACATTAAACTTCATGAATATTTATTTCTATGCACTAAAATCTGTTTGATAAATTTTTTTTTTGAATAAAATACTATTTAAGACAGGAAAAAAATTTAAGTATATATTTATATTATTATATTAAATTTTTCTATAAAAGAGTCACAATAAACTCTTTAAACCTCCATTATTAATTATTTAACAATATTATATATCTAATAGGTGTATAAAATTTACTATACATTAATTACTTTTTTATTAGACTTGCCTTATATATTTTGATTTTAACTTAGTTCAACTTTTTTTATTAAAATTAAAGTTCTATTAACTTGGATTCTCCATTTGAAGAAAATGTTAACATAACTAAATTATTTAATTAGTTATCCCTGGATACTAGCTTTTGAATTCACTAGAGAGGGAATTTGATTTTCATGTTGATAATAGGGACTTTGTACAAAATATATATTGCAAATTCATTTTTTGATTAATGCAAATTTACCAACCCATCAGGAAAAAAAAAACCAAAAAAAAAAAAAAAAAGAAAACTGAAGTAATAACAGGGAAACAAAAGGCAAAGAAAACAACAGAAAGACCACTCCTTTTATTACAAAATGAAAATGGGTTAAGAAGACAATTGAATCCCAGATCAACCAATTTAAAGAGGTGCATGGCCACGCTGCTGCATGAACACATTTGCATAGATGAGTCCTGCCAAACCGCCTCCCACCAGCGGTCCAACCCAGTAGATCCAGTTGTCATGGAAGTCGCCGCTAACGACGGCCGGCCCAAACGAGCGAGCTGGGTTCATTGATCCGCCGGAGAAAGGGCCGGCGGCCAAGATGTTGGCTCCTACAATGAAGCCAATGGCAATGGGGGCAATAGTGCCCAATGAACCCTTCTTGGGGTCAGCTGCGGTGGCATACACTGTGTAAACCAAACCGAAGGTGATAATGATCTCCATAACCACCCCTTCAACTGCCCCAACTCCAGCAGCAACGCTGTGAATCGGAGTTGCCTGAAAAAGAATTAAGAAAAAATGTTGGTAAAAAAGACACATATTATTCAAAATGACCAATAAGCTTTCCACTACTAAATAGAAACAGCTCAAAGTGCACAAAATTAACCGGCCGGAAAACAAACATCAGAATTTCCCGAATCAAGAACATTGATTCTAAATAGCTGTTTGGAGTGCCAAATGTTAACAAACAAAATAAGAAAAAAAAAATAGATAAATTTTAAATTATTAGGTGTTAGTGTGATTTTAAAAAAGTGTGAAAAAGTTGGTTAAAATTAAAAAAATTACTAAAAGTTAGAAAAATATTAGTGAGATTTTTGGTATAAAAAAAGTTGAAGAAATTTAAAAATTTTGGTCAAATTTGGAATTCCAAACCAAGGCTAAGAATTAAAAAAATAAACAAAAAAATTTGCTCAACATTTACATATAATGCATACAATGGCTGCTTTTCTTGTTCTATTAAGCACAAAATTTTAACATATGCCTTCTGTCTAAAACTTACCAAGCCACCAGTAACAACTTTAAGTAGGTAACAAGCCACAATGGAACCTAGAAGTTGAGCAATCCAGTAAAAGATGCCAGTAAGGATGGTGATCTGGCCCCCCAGTGCCAATCCAAAGGTGACAGCTGGGTTAACGTGACCACCGGAAATATTGGCTCCGACGGACACGGCAACAAAGAGAGCAAATCCATGGCAAATAGCAACAGCTACAAGCCCAGATGGATCAAGAGCAGCATCTGAAGTAATCTTGTCTGCCAAAGGGAAATTACATAGAGAGAGAATTAAGATTGCTAGCAATTGAGCTCAAAGAGAAATGAGCTACACTGCTTAAAACAAAAACACATTTACTCTCTGCTTGGCGTTGGGTTTTCCAAACTAGGTATACTTCTTTGAAACATATATTCCAGTATATATGTTTATTTTTAACTAATATAACCCCCAATAGTGGAACGGTTACATGATCCAACATTAGGGTTTATCTCTTTTTATTATTAAAAAAGCAAAATAAAATCATTTTTATCCATTTTTTTTTTTAAATTAAAGTAACGTACGGTGTTTCAAATCATTGATTTAAGAGGATTGTTATGTTCACCATAAGCTATCGCAGAACCAACTCCGGCAAAGACAAAGAGCAGAGTTGAGATGAACTCGGCAAGATAAGCCTTGAGAGAACCCAAACTGAAGGAATCGTCAAAACGTCCAAAACCAATGGCTGGCATCTTTGAAGGAAGATGAGCCCAAGAAACACTAAGAAAATGGATAAATCGAGGGATTGAGGAGAGAGCGTGACTTTCAGATCGATATTGGCGCAAAGAGCCTTAAGACGGAGAATATATATACACACACATAAGCCTTACAAATATATATGTATTATCTTACTGTACTCCAAGGGTATACTTAGAAGATAAAAAGAGACATGGATGCATAAGCGTGCACAATGCATTCATGCATGCATGTCCAAATTAATAAGTCCTCTTTGCCATCTAGCTGTCACAGACTAGCTTTACTAGAAATGTCCCGAAGCTCATTAATTATCGGCCATGTGAAGTTGTGAACCCACCCAACAGAGAGAGAGAGAGAGAGAGAGAGAGAGAGAGAGAGAGAGAGATCACCCCCGCGGGGGGGGGGGGGGGAGGGAGAGAGAAGGAGTGCTTGATGGGGTCTCCTTTGAGAGATATAAAGATAAAGAAACAAAGGCGACTGTGGAATGACTAGCTTTGGGGCCACAAAATGCACCCACCATGGACAAATACAGCCTAATGTCTAGTACTCGTAGAAACAATGGACGGACTGGATCAAGTTTAAAATATGGACGTGGTGTTCCGCTTATTAATCGTATGGTTAATTAGTATTACGATGAATGAAGGCTGTCTGGATAGAGAGGAATCTTGAGGAATTTTGGCTTTATTGAAGGGACGGTTCAGAGTACCTTTAAAAAAGGTGACTGATTTATGTCTCTGTCTTTGTTGGTTTGCTTTCGCTCAAATAAGAAAGTGATTAGTGTTAGATACTTATTTTTCAAAGGTTACACGATTCAGCGACACAATTCAAAGATTTATCAAGTTCATTCGAATCGGACGAAATGTGCTTGGGACATCAGTGTGGTGTTTGTCAATAACACTCCGATATTTAAGTTAAATAATAAAAAATTGAAGAGAGAATGGGTAGAATAACAGTATAGTCCAAAGATTGCGTACCTCTATTGGTTTTTATGTTTTTTCCTTTATAGTGATTTACTTGGGATGTGAAGATTAGTGTCAGTTGAGATATTTGCTAGATCCTTCGGTGATTTTCATATTTTACCTGATATGATATTGATGTATTGTAACCGTTTTGGGAACATGTTCCTTGATGATATGTTTTCCTTCTATGAACGAGGCATAGATCACGGACTAGATAAACTCATGCGCTTTTTGGACCTTAGCTCGAGCTCTAACCCACCGGACTCAAGCTCTAACTATCTGGAGACCAAGACCATAATACGGCTGAGCTCCGACCTGGGCTCAGGGGTAATTTTGTGATTTTAATGGGGCTCGAGAAAACTCTCCCATCAGATGCCTCCGAGTCCTCAGCTCTGCTTGCAGAGTTGAGGACTCAGTGTAGTTGGTGGCGTCCTCGGGCCATGCAGGCATTTATTGCTTTGCAGTCCATCATTGCACACGGCGGAATTCTGTGCTGATTGGTATTCCAGTGGTATTTTTATTGGTGGCCTTCAACATGCGTTTGGGGCCTTTCAGAGTCCTACCATCGTCGAATGCCGCGTGTCACAATCGTGTCCGTACATTTCAAATCTATTCTCTTTAGCCGTTTACACTTCTTCTTGTGCTGTTTTCGTGCGCTACTTCGTGCCTCCCCAACCTTTACCTCCATTGCAATCCTGTGAAGCTAATCTCGAGTTTTTCTAGTACGACTTTGTCTTTCCTATTTTTATGCTGTTCTTTTTCCTTCGCCATTTGTGGTTTTTCCAGAGAGAGCATAGACTCTCTAACACCGAAGAGTTCATATTGGACTTTGACTTCCGTTGGTCAGCTGCCGCATTGTTAATTTTTGAGTACTACTCCTCTAGGTCTTGTCTTCCTAGTCTTTCCCCCACCATGGCTCGTCGTCGTCATATCATCATGTTTTCTGAAAGTGATGAGTCTCCTAGGGCAAGTGCCCCCGAGGGAGCACAAGACTTAGCAACTGGCCCTTTCCTTTCTACTCAGGATGATAGCCCTAGGTTTTGGGATCCCACGGGGCTTGATTGCACCACTATTTTCTCCGTCGTTGATAAGCGACGGTTGAAGAAAATATTGAAATCCTTCCAACCCCCAAACCACTTATCCTATCGATGGTCGGCTCCAGATGATATAGCCTGTTCACCAATCATGGAGGGTGTTGTGACGGTCTATGAGGCCGCACTGTCCAGCGGGCTTCGTTTCCCATAGCCCGACCCATTAGGGAACTCCTGTCTAGGCTAAACATCAACCCAGCCTAACTGACTCCCAACGGTTGGAAAATTTTGGTGGGATGTGCTGTGATCTGGAAGGCCGTCACCAATGAGCACCTTACTGCAAACGAGTTCCTGTATTGCTACAAGATCGTCGAGGCCGGGCACGGGTGGTATTATTTTTCGGCCAGATCGAAGGAGCTAAACTTGGTCACCGGCTATCCTTCCTCCGTAAAGAACTAGAAGGATCACTTCTTATTTCTCTATGGCGAAGGATGGGAGTTCTACCCTTGGGAGACTGAGGAGGATAGGCAGGTTCGATGCCCCATTTTCTGGGGTCGCCCATCAAGAGAGGGTAAGCTCTTAGGTTTCTATTTGATTGCCAGATCCCTCTCCAACATTGTCGTGCATTTTGATTTACCTATTTATTCTTTTTCAGCCAGAGCCCGTCCACAAGTTACCAAAGAATAGCTTGGGCTCATCAAGCTCGCACAAGAGTCATCCTTACACCATCATTCCCTTCTACTGACCGCCAAAAGTTTGGCCGAGCACATGCTTAGCCCTGAACCGTCCTTGGAGGCACTTGAATTTGAATGTGAGAGGAGTGAGTTGGTCTCATCTGTTTTAAACATATTCCTATCAATCTTTGACTGACCTTTTGCTTGTTTGGCGCAGACTCCGATCTTGACGTCGTTGACTTCTCCAATGAAGCCATGAAGTTCAACAAGGAGAAGTTCCAGAGTTTTGGTAAGAGGGCCTCCGGTTTGAACCCTCAGTTTCGTAAGAAGCAAAGACTCGGTGACGTTAGCACCTTACAGGATTGGGTGCCGAGGCCTGACAACTAAGACTAACTGCCCATCTTCGCATTAGCTGTGGAGAGCTGGGTCCCTCCATCTGGAGTTTCGGCTGCTCCCGAGACCTCACCACCAGCTCCTTCCAGCTTTGGCTGGTGTGTTCAAGACCCACCCCCGCAGACTGAACCTCCTTACAATATTGTGGATAATGTGGGGTTGGCTGTGCAGAGGATGCAAGAAAATATAGCCCCAGCTGACCTCGACCAAGTGCGGGAGCTGTTGCACACCGAGCTAGTCAAAAAAATGGCTCACAATCTAGCCCAGGTTAGTCCGAAATTCTCAACTGTCTTATCGGCCATGTCCCTTTTATCATACATATGTATTTGTATATTTAAAGAGTTTTTTTTTTTTTACAGGTGATACTCTTTGCTTCCGAGCTTGGTGCTGGTTACTTGGAGGAGAGCCATCCTACTGCAATCGGGCACTCCAAGAACGAGTTCTTTGCTCGATAGGTGGCTAAGCTAGAGGCGAAGTTGGGGCACACCGAGCGCAAGGTGCAAATCTGCGAGGCCAACCTCGAGCTGGCGGTGAAGGCTCGGGAAGAAGTGATGATTCGAGCCCGGGAAGCTTCTTCTTCACTGGTTTTGGAAACTGATCTAAAGAAAAAATCCATAAAGCAACTGGAAGAGCTTCGCAACAACATCAAAGCGGAGAAGCCGAAGGCTATTGAGGTGTTTAAGGAGGGCGATGATGCCAAGCTTGGCTGGCCTACGCCTACGTCAACGGGTTCAGTGTTGCCAAAAAGAAGATAAAAGAAAAGATCCAGAGTTGGACCTGTCGGCGTTCGTGGCATTGGGGGGTTCTGCCAAAACCCCTCATAGCCTAAGGCTTTCAGAGGGCGGAGCTCAGCCTTAGTCTAGCCTCCCCGGGCTGGACTCTTTTTTATACTATTCTTTTACATGTATAAAATATCTTTTTTTTTTTTTTTTTTTGCCTTGTAAACATCGTAACTTGTCTCGTGAACATTTCTATGAAGTCAATAGAATCAGTTAATTTTTTTTTTTTTTGTATATTGATTCTCTTTCCCTCTTTGACTAAATTGGTTAATTGGCTTGGACTCATGGTTGCACTATCCCGATCTCTTGGTAATGTGGGGTAGTGCTGCTCAAAGAGTTTAACAACTTAAAACATGTATTCATATACTAATGGATAAACAAATATGAAATCTTGAGAGAATTTATACCTTAAACTATTGCTTGGATTAAGCTTGCTGGAGCACGACCCTCGTGACGATTAAGCCGACCAATTCCCAGGTCAGTCTAGGTTTCTAGTAGACCTGGGCAGTCATTGATCTTGATCCAGGCGGCCGATCTCATAGGTCAGTTTGGCTTTTAATGGCCTTGGGTGCACGGTCTTTATGGCTTCTATTTCTGCTGACCAATCTCACAGGTCGGTTGACTTTTCACTGGCCTTGGGCGCTTGGCCCTTGTGGCACTTGGTTTGCCGACCGATCTCATAGGTCAGCCTCGTAGGTGGCCTTTGGCGCTGGGCCTTTGTGGCTCTTCCTCTCGCTGACCAACCTCACAGGTCAGTTCAGCTTTTCAGTGGCCTTGGGCACTTGGCCCTCGTGGCGTTTGCTTGACCGACTGATCCGACAGGTCAGCCTCGTAGGTGGCCTTGGGCGTTGGGCCCTTATGGCAGTTCCTTTCACCGACCGACTTCACAGGTCGGTTGGCTTTTTACTAGCCTTGGGCGCTTGGCCCTTGTGGCGTTTGCTCGGCTGACCGATTTGATAGGTCGGCCTCGTAGGTGGCCTTCGGCGCTGGGCCCTTGTGGCTTTTCCTTTCATCGACAGACCTCACAGATCGGTTCTGCTTTTCACTGGCCTTGGGAGCTTAGCCCTCGTGGCGCTTGCTTTGCCGACCGATCTTACAAGTCCACCTCGTAGGTGGCATTGGGCGCTGGGCCCTTATGGCTCTTCCTCTCGCCGATCGACCTCACAGGTCGGTTTGGCTTTTTATTGGCTTTAGGCGCTTAGCCCTCGTGGCGCTTGCTCGGCCGACTGATCCGACAAGTCAGCCTCATAGGTGGCCTTGGGCGCTAGGCCCTTATGGCTCTTCCTTTCACCAACCGACCTCATAGGCCGGTTCAACTTTTTACTGGCCTTGGGCGCTTAGGTCTCGTGGCGCTTGGCCATTGTGGTGCTTGCTCGGCCGACCAATTTGATAGGTCGGCCTCGTAGGTGACCTTAGGCACTGGGCCTTTATGGCTCTTATTCCAATCAATCGATCCCAACGTGTCCACGATCTCAATTTAGCTGAACATGACCTTTCATTAGAGGATTTCAAAGTTCAACGGAAATCATTACATAATTGAATTAAATGTGACACAATTTCAAATAATCCTCATGCCAGGGATGAGGCAGACTATTCCCGTTGACATCCTTCAGCCAGTAAGTTCTTTTCCTTGTGAATGAGCCTATGATGTAGGGTCTTTCCCAATTTGGTCCGAGTTTCCTTTCACAGCGATCCCTGGTCGACTGATTTACTTTTGTGAGGACCAGATCGCCAACTTTCAAGTGCCATGGTCGGATTCTCCTATCGTGGTATTGCTTAACCTTTTGCTGGTAGATTGCCAACTTTACAGCTGCGTGCATCCTCATTTCTTCAAGCAGGTCAATCCCTACTTCCAAGGATTCTCCGTTGGCTTCTTGGTTGTAAAGTTCCACTCTTGGGCTGGGTAGATTGATCTCCACGGGTATGAGTGCTTCTGCGCCGAAGGCCAAAGAGAACGGAGTATAGCCAGTAGGAGTCCGCTCGGTCGTTCTGTAGGCCCATAGTATGTTCGGCAGCTTGTCTGCCCATAATCCCTTTACCTTCTCTATTTTAGTCTTGATGATCTTGAGAAGCACTTTATTGGCTGCTTCCACTTGCCCATTAGCTTGCGGGTGTTCTGGAGAGGAGTAGTTGTGGCTGATGTTGAGTTGCTCACAGAGTTCGTTAAACTGCTTTCCCTTAAACTACTTTCCATTATCAGTCACCACGACCCTCGGGATTTCGAATCTGCATACGATCCTTTGCCATAAAAACTTCCTCATATTCTGCTCCGTGATATTCGGTAGGGCCTCGGTTTTGACCTATTTTGTAAAGTAGTCTATTGCTACGACGGTGAACTTTCTTTGCCCCTTTTCCTGGGGGGAATGGCCCCACGATATCGATCCCCTACTGAGCAAATGGCCAGAAGGTCTGGACCAAAGATAACTCTTGTGTAGGCAACCTCGGAATATTAAAAAATCTTTGGAACTTGTCACATCTCTTTACCAGATCTCGACCGTCTTTTTCAATGGTCGACCAATAATACCCAGCCCGGAGGGCTTTCTTCGCCAGCAGTCTCCATCCAGAATGGTTTCCACAGACTACTTCATAAATTTCTCGAATGACGTATTCAGCTTATTTTTTATTCAGGCATCTTAGGAAGGGCATGGTGTGACCTCTTCTATACAACACCCCGTTAATAATGGTATACTTCATAGCTCAGTATTTAACCCTCATTTGTTCATTCGAATCCGTAGATAGGTCCCCCTTGGCTAGATATTTCTTTATAGGCTGAGCCCTGGCCGCTTTCACTTCAATCTGAAGCAAGGCCGTTAACTTGGTGCTTGGTGTTTCCTGAACTTCCGCTGATACTCCGGAATCCCCATCTTTAGATGAAGGTATCTTTGCCAACTAATCTGCCTCTTCATTCTCTCCTCTAGGTACCCGTTCTAGCACAACGCTAGAAAACCTCCCGGTTAGGTTTCTGGCTAGTTCACCGTATTTGGCCATGTTGTCATCCTGAGCCTCAAACTCACCTTCCACCTATTCGACAATGAGCTGGGAGTCACTACGTATTGTAACGTGGTCTGCCTCTATTTTCTTAGCCATTTGCAGCCCGGCAATCAGAGCTTCATACTCTGCCTCATTATTAGAGGTAGAGAAGTTGAACCTAAGCGCATACTCCATTTTGAGACCTTCCGGGGACACGAGCACAATGCCGGCCCCGCTTGTCTTCTGCATGGATGAGCCATCGACGTTCAAAACTTAAGCCTGTAACACATCTTCCTCCTCGTGTTGATGCTCTGACGTTACCGTGAACTCTGCTATGAAGTCAGCAGCTGCTTGACCTTTGATCGATACTCAAGGCTTATACTGTATGTCGAACTGGATCAATTCTATTGACCACTTAACCAACCTCCTTGACATCTCTGGCTTGTGAAGTACTGTCTTCGGCGGTTGATTCATCAGAACCACTATAGTGTGGGCTTGAAAGTAGGGCCTTAACCACCGAGTTGCGTTTACTAAGGTAAAGGCCAGCAGCTCTATCTTCGGGTACCTCTCTGCTGCGCCTTGCAACGCTCGGCTCGTGTAATACACTGGCTTCTGCACGCCTTCTTCTTTTTTGACCAGGGCTGAGCTGACAGCGGTTGGTGACATACCAAATACAGGTATAGCAACTCTCCTAGAGTGGTCCTGCTAAGCAATGGGACTGCTCCTAGGTACTATTTGAGCTGCTGAAAGGCCCCTTCACATTCTTCAGTCCATTCGAATGCCTCTTCAACGTTTTGAAGAAGGGCAGGCATTTGTCAGGGGACCTCGATATGAATCTGTTCGAGGCCGCTACACGCCCTGCCAACCTCTACACATCCTTGGTTGTCCTCGGAGACTGCATTTCCAGAATAACTCGGACTTTCTCCGGGTTAGCTTCAATACCCTGGCTGGATACCATGAACCTAAGAAACTTCCCCGAGGAGATACCGAACGCGCACTTGGCTGGGTTCAGTTTCATCCTGAACTTTCAAAGAGTGCCCAATGTTTCTTTAAGATCAACTACGTGCTCAAACGTTTTCTTACTCTTCACCAGCATATTATCTACGTACACCTCCACATTGCGTCCTATCTAGGACTTGAACATGAGGTTAACCAACCTCTGGTATGTGGCCCCAGCATTTTTCAAATCGAAAGGCATGACCTCGTAGCAATAGAGGCCTCGATCTGTAATGAATGTAGTGTGCTCCCGGGCTTGCTCTGCCATCCAGATCTGGTTATACCCTGAAAAGCGTCCATGAAGGAAAGTGCCTGGTGCTCAGCCATTGAGTTCACCAATTGGTCGATCGCGGGGAGATGAAAGTTGTCTTTTGGGCATGCCTTGTTCAAGTCCGTAAAATCCACGCACATTCGCCACTTTCTGTTGGATATTTTTACCATAATGACATTGGACAGCCAGGCTGGGTACTGTACCTCCCTTATAAACTTTACGTGGAGGAGTTTCTCTGCCTCCTCAGTTACAACATCATTCCGATCTAGAGCAAAGATCCTTCTTTTCTGTCTGATTGGTCTCGACTCAGGGAGGATGTGATGAGCCATAACCTTCATGTTAATGCCTAGCATGTCCTCGTGAGTCTAAGCAAATACATCTGAATTTTTCTTAAAAAATGTTCTGAGCTCTTCCTTTTACTCCTCCGGGGCTGAGGCCCCTATTTTCACTGTCCTTTCAAGGTCGGGGTCGCCAATAATTACATCTTTGAGATCGTCATCAGGCTTCCCCTTTTAACCTCATTTTTATCCCAAACCTCCAATTCGTCGATAATCATCGTCTCCTTGGCGGCCTCCTTTCTCAACGATGAAGCATAACACTCTCTAGCCATCATTTGATTCCCTTTCACACAGCCCACACCCTCCTTCGTATGGAACTTGAGGCGGAGATAGTAGGTCAACGTTATAGCCCTGAAATGGTTCAGCGCTGTCCTACCCAGTATCACGTTGTATGCCGAAGGGGTGTCGACCACGAGGAAGGTCACCGTTCTAATGGCCTAGGTAAGTTCCATGCCCAGGGTGATGGGAAGGGCTATTGGCCCAAGGGGTTCCACACGATCTCCAGCAAAGCCGATCAAATGAGAATACATTGGGCACAGATTTTCCTTCCCAATTTTCATCTTCTCGAAGGCCTCCCAGTACAAAATGTCGGCAGAGCTCCCACTATCCACTACGATTCTGTAAATCTAAAAATTAGCTATGACAGCCGATATCACCAATAAGTCGTCATGCGGATGACTCAATTCTTGGGCTTCCTCCTCGGTGAAAGTAATGCAGGCAGGCTCAGATCTAGCCTTTTTCATCAGATTTTTCGTTGTCATTACCTCAACAGCCCTGAGCTCTCTAACGTACTTCTTTCTTGAGGTCGAGGACTCATCTTCCCCGACTAACCCACCAGAGATGACCCTTATTTTCCCTAAGGCTCTCTGAGCGGGTTGTATCTTTCCCGGGCTTCTCTTTAAGCTTCGCGATGGGGTTTTGTTGCCTCTTTGTTCACTCGGCTGACTAGTTACAAACCCATGGTACTTATCTTTTCTGATCAAGCTTTCAACTAACCTCTTTAAGTCAATGCACTCATCTGTATCGTGCCCATGGTCTCGATGGAAGAGGCAGTATTTGAACTTGTCCCTGGAGCTCGGCGGGCCTTTCATTCCCCTCGGCCATTAAAACTCTGGGTCACTTTGGATCGTATAGAGGACCTATTCCATCTTTGAGTTGAGCGGAGTGAACCCCCAGTCAATTCTCGTAGGTCAGTCTCTTCTAAAATTCTCTCTGCTTCTACTACCATAGTTTCGAGCGGCCTTTACCTCCCGTTCAGACCTGTCCTCTTACTGACACTTCCTATCAAACTGGGGCGTTTCGGCATCCCTTCTGGCTTTCATTGCATCTTCGGTATTCATGTGTTTTTGAGCTTGTGACATCAATTCGGCTATATCCTCCGGAGGCTTTTTGGCCAAAGAAAAAGTGATTCGCCTTGGCCTCAGACCACTCATAAAGGCCGTAATAGCCACGTTGCCTTCAATTTCCTTGACCTCCAACATCTCCTGGTTGAACCTGTTCACATATTCCTTCAGAGTCTCATCTCGCCCTTGTCTGATAGTTAATAGGTGGGCCGGAGGCTTCATCTGTTGTTGACCCCCAATAAAATGGGACACAAACTGTTTGCTCAACTGTTTGAAATTACTAACAGACCCCAGTTTGATCTTGTTGAACCACGCCCTCGCTGGTCCTTTTAGCGTGTAGTTGCGCAGTGCTCTTTCTTGTAGGTTCAGAGTTATGTACTTGGTGGGTCCCATTGCATAACCATTGTGTGTGCTCTAATATTATGACCAGGATACCCAGGTTGTGCATGTTTGTCACTCACTCCGCGGGTCCTCGGATCTGGGGCGTGACAAGATGGTATCAGAGCCTAGGCAGAATACCTAGGGACATGGGATGCTTTATATTTTGATATTGCATGTTACTATAACATATATGTTAGTTGTTTGTGTGTTTATGTGGAAATTACAATGTTAATGTTGTATAGTCGTAGTGGTAGTAGTGATTCTTACCGCTTACATGTTTTTGTGGTGTTTAGCTGCGATGCCATCACGAAGAAGAAGGAAAGGTAGAGGTCGAGGCCAGGGCCGAAGACGAGGCAGAGGCCGAGGCATGGGAACGAGGGACGTCCTTATTCAGCAAGCAAAAGTGAGTGCCTCCGTTCAGCAAGAACAGAAGGTTCATTATAGCGCGACGGCCACAAGGGATGAAGAGGCACCACGTGGAGCACTTGAGATACCTCAGGCTCTTGCTGTCGATGCTGGAGCCTTCTTACAACGAATGGCTGCTGTTATGGCCACGTCGGTAGGAGGAATTCAAGTGGGGCCCCAACCACAGGGGCAGACTAGCACTACTGCCTTGGAGCACTTTCGGAGAATAAAGCCTCCAACCTATGATGGAATTGCAGACACGGAAGTAGCAGAATATTTTTTAGATGAATGGGAGAAGATTTTAGTAGCCATGGAGGTTACTGAGCCTACCACCCAAATTACTTT
>JAVXUM010000046.1:20313466-20341022 GCA_035590655.1 Pouteria glomerata
TATAAATTCTGGGGATCATCCGGTGTTATTACAATCTATCATCATAATTTTAATAAATGTATATCACAATCGTGCCTTGGCACGTCTCAATTTATGACACTATCGGCCAATCCAATTATCAATTTTACCGGATGAAACCATCCCATATCCCAATGCTCATGATATGCTCAATCATAGAATTAAACATTAACTCAATCTAAAACCCATTCATAATCATCTCATTCATAATTTAGAATCCAAATAACATTTATAACATGTATATAAACAAATTCGGGGGTCAAAACAAGCAACAGGAAGCAAAAAGAAGCAAAACGGCCCAAAATGGGCCTCTGCCGCCCGGACCCCCTAAGGGCCCATCCGGACGCCAGTGTGTCCCTACGGTCCGGACACCCCCACGGGCGGTCCGGACCCCAGCCCCCATAACCGGGTTCTTCCACTTTTCCCTCTATTTCTTCCCAAATTCACCCAATACAACTTCTTTTCTAACAATCTCTTATATGGAAATGTTTATACGTCTAACCCTTACATTTCTACAAATTTAATTTGGGCAATAACTCAAAAACAACCATTAATTTCATATATATATGCATGTATACACACCCGTACATATATATATATATACATATATACAAATTTGTATAAATTTCAACCAAATCATGCAATATATATATATATCAAAACGATCCCTACAACGTCTAGAATTCAAATCTAAGTCTCACCTACCTCGAATCTGAAGATAAATGAAGAAAATGAAGAAAAAAGTTTCAAACTCCAAACTTTAAACTCCAATATCTTCCTCTTCGCTTCGAATCTCGAGAAACGGACCGCACCACGACGATCACCGCGTCGAGAACTCCCCAGATCGACTATTTATTTACTTCACAACTTCCTCTCTCCTTTTTTCTCTCTCCTCTCTCTCTCTTCCTCCTCCTCTGGTTGCTGTCGCAGGAAAACAAAAACAAACAAAAAAAGAAAAAAAAGGGGGAAGGAAGAAGGAAAAATAAAAGAAATCCCGGGCCTCTGGCCCACTTTGTCCAGCCCAATCTCAATCCGAGCTAACTCAGCCCGTGTAAAATATAAGCATATATTTAAAACTCATTTTAATTATTTCATTTTCTCAAAAATAATTTAAAAATATACCAAAATAAAATACCGGGTGTTACAATTTTTGTTTTCATACAATACTCCAACCACCATTCCAAATATTTTTCACTTTCATAATTATTATTATTTTGTAACCAGTGCTTTCTTCAAAATTTGGAAAACCTTTAAATTTTTTTTTTTCATGATAAACCAACCAATTAAAGTAACCATCTATCATTTAATTAAGTTGCCCTGATTGCACAAATAACTATTATCATTTTGTAACCATTGGTTTCTTCAAAATTTTGAAAAACTTAGAAATATATATATATATATTTTTTCATGATAAACCAACCAATTAAGTAACCATCTATCATTTAAGTTGCACCATCTATCATTTAAGTTGCCCCGATTGCACAATTAATTTTGGTCTTATTTAATTAAGAGAAAATGAGACATAGTGTGAGATCCTGTTGAATGAAATATAAGTCTTACTGTTTTCCTAACCAATCTTTTGTTTGAATTTGTACACAAATATATATATATATATATTTCTATATATCCATTTGTCTCCCAATTTTATTGAAATTTATTGCTGGGTATTGTTTCGCAAGTAGCCTCAATTGTTTGATGATCGTATTTCTATTAAAAGAAAACAGCATTTGTTTTTCAATTTTCACATTTCATACCAGAGGTAAACATGACAAGTATATATTTACACATGAATGGACAGACCTACTAAAGATTTAGGAGAGACAATTACACGCGTTGATTTAACAAATTGATAGGTTGTACCCGACTGAACGATCTGAATATATATTGGATTCCTTTTGGCTACTTTCTGTAATCGAAAGAATCGGGGGCATCTTATAGGTTGTACCCGACCGAACGATCTTTACCCGATCGAATGTCTGCACCCAATTGATGGTTTCAGCCGAATGAATTAGATTATCCCTACCAACTAATCTGAACGTATGTCCTTGACCGATGTGTCTTAACCCGATCGACCAGTCGGGAGTCTAGATCAATCTGTTGAATAGGACAAGAATGTTTACGTCAGGGTCACACGTGTGGCTACCTTCTGACATATTCCGTGATACTCGCCTGCAAGGGTGTTGCCTATCCACTAACGGTTTTTGACAACTAATCAAGTGATATCAGCATGGGGATCCGCGGGTACACATTGCAAACCCTGATTGAATGATAAGTATGATTCAGTACTATTCACCTACACATTATCTATGCAAGCTCAAGCAGATTTATATATATACATATAACAATTTCTGGTGCTCAGGTAGACACATATTACTTTTGCCTTGCCGTTACTCTGCCAAAATTTTTACTCAGCTGCTCTGCTAACTTAAGTATCAGAGAGTCTTTGATAGGCACCACACCGGTGTCGAGGTTGCATCCCTTGAAGACCCAGACGCAGTTTTGGACCATCCAGTGCTCATCCGGATTCACTGTATTATCAGTTGGCACCGTCTGTGGGAACCGGCAATCTTCTCGCCGGAGTTTATGGTCTAAATAAGATCCGGAACTGACACTCACCCTCAATCCCAGCCTACTGTAGAGATGGAGAACCAGAATAATGAGAGGATCAATGCCATGGAAAGGCAGATGCAGGAGATGATGGCTGTCATACAGACACTGATGGCCCAGAACTAGACAATGTTGTAGCGGATGAATGCTGCACCTCCTACTACGGCGGCTCCACCTCCTGTGGTTCCACCGTTGAATGGGGCAAACAATGGAGGTGTTGTTGAGCAACACATGGAGGGAAATAGGGCTCCTAGAGGAACCAGAGATGTTAATGCTCCCGTTGGCACTGGAGTTGGAGTTACCGTAGCTTCTCCGGTGCCGGGGGTTGGATTTGTTGGGGAGAATGTTCTTCCAGAAGAGTCGAGAAGAAGGGACAGGACCGTGGGAGCTATAGTTCCCCCTAATGTACATGGAGACGTCTCCAGGATAGAGGTCACTAATATGAGGGATGCTCAAGCCAATCTATGGTAGGAACAGTTCAGAGCTATGCAAGCTCAAATGGAGGGAGTCTTGGCAGCAGTAAAGGGGCCAAATGCAATGACTCTCCGTTTACCTCGACAGTAATGGCTTGTCCTCTCCCGGCGAATTCAAAATGCCAACGCTCAATTCGTTTGACGGATCGCAGGACCCGTTGGATCATCTGAAGACGTATAAGACGCTGATGCTTATCCACGCGTATCCGGATGAGATCATGTGCCGAGTTTTTCTGGCGACATTGAAAGGGGTTACCTGTACGTGGTTCTCCAAAATCAAGCCGGGTACTATAGCCACATTCTCTGAACTCAGTAAACTATTTGTGAGTCATTTCATTGACGGGTAGAAATAGAGGCGACCCGTCACCCATCTCCTCACTGTCAGAGAGAGGAAGGATGAACCTCTGAGGGATTATGTGGGGAGGTTTAATAAGGAGATTTTAGAAATTAATGAGGCTGATGAGAAGGTGGTCCTCACTACCTTCATGAGTGGGCTATGGTCACCCAGGTTCATGGCGTCCTTGGTGAAGAAGCCTCCTACTGACCTAGCCGAGCTGATGTTTCGGACTAAAAAATATATAAATATGGAAGACGCGATGAAGGCAAGGAAGGATGCCGATGGAACCTCAAGTTCTAGGCCCGAAAAGAAAAGACAAAGTGGCTCAAACAATGTTCGAGACAACAGGGACTCCAAGAACCGAAGATTTGATAACCGGCCAGATAGGGAACCACAGAGATTTGATGATCGACGGTTTGTTGACCAAAGATTTGATGATCAGAGGACCGTCACTCCATTGAATGCCAGTCTGGTAGACGTATTCCTTGAGATTGAGCGTGATCCCAACTTCACATGGCCACCATCGATTAAGGCCCCCTGGAGAGTCGTAATTAGGGGAAATATTGCCATTACCATCGGGATCACGGCCATGACACAGAGCAATGCTTTGACCTCAGAAGGCAGGTTGAAGAACTTGTGCGATAAGGGAGGCTCGGTCAATTTCTTTTGGGTCATAACAATAGGAGGCCCGAACGAAGGACACCCGACCGCTGTAGCCCAAGATAAAGATATCTTGAAAGGCAGAACCCCTGTCATGCAAGGCCAAACCAGCAACCGATCGGCGAGATTAGAGTGATATTCGATGGTTTTGCTGTAGGAGGAGAGTCCTTCTCTGTTCGGAAGAAATATGCTCAAGAAGTGAGCAGACCGAGGGAAGTACTGGTGGCAGACCGACAAAAAAGACAAAAGGGGAATCTCAGCCGATCTCATTCATTGAAGAAGAAGCAAACGAGATATGTCAGCCTCATGACGACCCCCTTGTTATTTCAGCAGTCATTGCCAACTTCAAGACATGGAGGATCTTGGTTGACAGTGGGAGTTTGGCTAATATTCTGTATTGGGGGGCATTCGAAAAATGAAGATCGGTCAGGACAAATTGAGACCAATTTGTTCCCCGCTGGTTGGCTTCACTGGAGATCGAGTTGTTCCTATCGGTTCGATCACTCTGCCAGTCACACTTGGAGAGAAACCCTATAAGGCCACAAAAATAGTCAATTTCCTGGTCATGGATTGCCCGTCGGCGTACAATGTAATTTTGGGGAGAACATCCCTAAATCAATTCTGAGCGGTGACATCTACTTTCCATCTCCTGGTCAAGTTCCCAACTGAAGATGGGGTAGGTTGTGTTCGGGGTGACCAAAAAGTAGCTCAGGAATGCTACATGTCTTCACTAAAGGAGGAGACTCATAGAGAAGCCCTAGTGATTGATGGGCTGGAAGTCCGAGATGAAGAAGAAGTGAGACGCGTAGAGCCGGGAGGCGAAATGAAGGACCTTGAGGTAGTTTCTCTCGGTCAAGGAAGAATAATAAAGGTGGGATCAGAGACACCTGAGCCTTCGAAAGCTGCAATAAAGGAGCTTTTGTTGATTAACCTCGATGTTTTCGCTTGGTCACATGATGGCATGCTAGGAATAAGCACAAATGTGATTACCCATCACATCAATATTTTTCCTGTCGCTCGGCCAATAAAGCAGAAGAGAAGAGTCTTTTGCCTAGAAAGAAAAGAAGTGATCGCTGAAGAAGTTGACAAGCTAATAAAAGCAAAGCTTATCCAGGAAGTTCAGTACCCCACTTGGCTGTCTAGTGTTGTGATGGTCAAGAAGTTGAACGGCAAATGGCAAATATGTGTTGACTTCACTGACTTAAATAAAGCATGCCCAAAGGATAGCTTTCCATTATCATCCATTGATTTGCTGGTTGATTCAACGGCCGGCCATGAAATGCTGTCCTTCATGGATGTATTCTCGAGATACAATCAAATCAAGATAACCGAGCACGACCAAGAGTATACATCATTCATCACTGACCGAGGACTCTATTGCTACAATGTTATGCATTTTGGGTTGAAGAACACTAGGGCAACTTATCAAAGATTGATGAATAAGATGTTCATAGGGCAAATCGGGTGAAATGTAAAAGTCTATGTGGATGACATGTTGGTAAAAAGTAAGAGGGCTGACTCGTATGTGGCTGATCTACAAGAAACCTTCAATACTTTGATGAAATACGGCATGAAATTGAATCCTGCCAAGTGTGCGTTCGGAGTTGCATCAGGCAAATTCCTTGGGTTTAATGGTGTCCAACCGAGGAATAGAGGCCAATTCAGAAAAGATTAGAGCAATAATGGAAATGCAACCCCCTCGAATAACAAAAGAGGTGCAAAGATTGGTAGGGAGGGTAGCAGCTCTGAATAGATTCGTCTCCCGATCTACTGACAAGTGTCATCCCTTCTTCAAAGTGCTAAGGAAGGCGTTTGAATGGACGGCTGGATGCAACGCAGCCTTTGCCCAATAAAAGCAGTATCTGAGGTCTGTTCCGTTACTCAGTCGAACGACTCCAGGGGAAGAACTACTCTTATACCTCGCTGTCTCTTCTACAGCAGTAAGTTCGGCCCTCGTTCTGGAGAAAAATGGAGTTCAGAAGCCTGTTTACTACACAAGCAAAGTATTGCGAAGTGCAGAAGAACATTATCCGAAGATGGAGCAACTCGTTCTTGCTCTAGTGACGGCAGCAAGATGACTAAGGGCCTATTTCTAAGCTCATACAATCGTCGTCCTTACGAATCAACCGCTGAAGAATGTCCTACATAAACCTGAGACATCTGGTCAGCTGATGAAGTGGTCAGTTGAGTTAAGTTAGTTTGACATCCAATATAGACCAAAGGTTGCAATAAAAGGGCAGGCCGTGGTAGATTTCATTGCTGAGTTCACAACTTCACCACAAGATGCTGATCCAGATGGAGATATTGATGAGTGGTGGATTTTAAATGTGGATGGATCATCTACTAATAATTCAAGTGGTGCTGGCATAGTGCTAGTTTCTCCTAAGGGCTACAAGTTCGAGTATGCTCTTCGATTTAAGTTCCCAGTCACCAATAATATGGCAGAATACGAGGCCCTCTTAGCTGGTCTCCGGATGGCACGGAGAACGGGGGCAAACCAAATAAAGATGCACAGCGATTCTCAGCTGGTGGTTAAGCAAATGCAAGGGGAATATGAAACCAGAGAAAAACACATGGCAGAATATTGTGAAAGAGAGAAAAGTTTGTCTGGAAAGTTTTCTAAGTTCCAGTTGCAGAGAATTTCGAGACTCCAGACTAAGGAGGCTGATCGATTAGCAAGAATCATTTCCTCGGGGGATGGAAGTTCGGATGTACTGATCGAGATACTTGACTCTCCGACTATTTGAACCCCAGGGTGAATCAAGTGGACGATGAAGCCGAATGGGCATAACCGATCAGAGCTTATTTGGAGAACAGTGTTCTGCCAGAAGACAAGAATGAGGCAAGGAGAATTAAATGCAGATTGATTAAATACCTAATTATGGATGGAATCCTTTACAGAAGAGGAAATAGCTCTCATTTGTTGCGTTGTCTGAATGAACGAGAAGCTGATTATGTGATGAGGGAAATTCACGAAGGAGTCTGTGGCAATCACTCAGGAAGTCGCGCATTGGCTGGCAAAGTCCAGGTTATTACTGGCCTACTTTAGAGTTGGATGTTCGGGAATTTGTAAAAAGATGTGACAAGTGTCAAAGGTTCTCCAACATCCCAAGGCTACCAGCTCAAGAATTAACACGCGTTCAGAGTCCTTGGCCGTTCGCACAGTGGGGTATCGATATTATTGGACCATTATCGCTTGGGAAATGCCAAATGAAATTCGCGGTGGTTGTTATTGACTACTTCACGAAATGGGCAGAAACTGAAACCTTGCCAAGCATAACAGAGCAGAATATGAGGAAGTTCCTATGGCAGAATATTGTATACCAATTTGGTATACCAAAGGTGGTCATCACAAATAATAGAGAGCAATTTGAAGGGAGGCAGTTCAATAAGTTATGTGAAGAACTGAGGATCAGTCATCATTACTCATCTCCCTAGCATCCACAAGCTAATGGTTAAGTTAAGGTTACGAATAGATAACTACTCAAGATCCTCAAAACAAAACTAGAAAAGGCTAAAGGCCTATGGGCAGACGAACTCCCGAACATTCTCTAGGTGTACAGAATGACACAACGAACTACAACTGGACAAACCCCCTTTGCTCTGACTTACGGTGCTAAAGCAGTGATCCCAGTGGAGGTCGGACTTCCAAGTAACCGAACGCTGCATTTCAATCCAGACCAAAATGAGGAACAGATGAATGAGGAAGTTGACCTATTGGAAGAGAAAAGACTACAAGCTTCTGTTCGGATGGTTTCTTATCAACAGAAAATGTGACAGTACCACAACTCAAGGGTTCGACCAAGAGAGTTTGTTGTGGGAGACTTGGTGCTAAAGCGCGTCAACCAATCTACAAAAGATCCTCAAGAAGGCAAGCTTGGCCCGAACTGGGAAGGACCGTATGAAGTACTCAGCTACACTAGAAAGGGAACTTACCGATTGAAGCTGCTCGAGGGCAAAGAATTACCTCATCCGTGGGATGCAAAACACCTTCGGAGATATTATGTCTAATGTTCAATCTTTGAATTTCATTTGTATTATTGTAACTCAACTCATTATATTAATAATATTCATTATTTGAGCAGGATTCAAAATACCCCTACGATTATGTGCTCATTAATCGATCAACGACGAGGGAAATCGACCATGGATGTTTGGATGATTCTACTACAACAGTTCTATTACCAATTGGCCTAAGTGGCCAGGGGCTCAAGTAGCCTATGCCCAAGTGGCAATTATCACTGATCAAGTCCAATAAACTGATCAGCGAAAATACATCGTTCGGATTGAAAGACTAAACGGTGAAGAAACGACTCGCAGCAGATTGACATCCGACCGATCGACTACAGCGAATCGACAATTATTGATCAACGATTAAAAAGCAACACGCAACCATTGAAAGCGACACGCAACCTAATCAACATACAATTGATTGACCTGAATTATTCAACTCGCAACCAATCGACAGTCAACCAATCTATTCAACTGACATCCCAAATCTGGATAACTTGAGTAATAATTAAAGTAATAGAAGTAAGTCGACATGGTCATTTATACGGAAGCACCATCAACATATCCAATATGGAAAGATCTCATTCGATCGGGCTGGTCGAGCGAAGATGAATGAATGACATTAATTAGCGAGGTAAATGCTATCTCACCTTCTGATTCGACATCCAATTATGATCATTTATGTGATTATTTGATAACTTGGTATAAATTAGTCTTTATGATCACCAAGGCCTTATGTCGATGATGAACTTTGGCATGTCACGAAAAAAGGGGTACAATAGAGTATACACGTCTTATAACTATAAGTCAGGAGAAAAAGAAGAGTAGAACATGCACAGATATACTCATATAAAAGAAGACATACTATTTCATTGTAAAATAACATCCATTACAAGTATTTTTGGCAAAAAAAAAAAAAAAGGAAAAAAGGCTTAGTTAAACTGATCGGACTCTATATGGGCCAAAAGAAAAGAAGGTATCGCAAGCAACGTTCAGGAAGCAGTGGAATGGTCTCCTGTGCCTTCTCCTTTGTGAGCATCTTGAGCATCAGTCTCTTTAGACTGTACCTCGACATCATTGGCTCCTTGAGCGACTCTAGTCTGTTGTAAGGGTTGCGTTTCTTCTACTTCCTTCTTTCCTTCTACGTTCCCTTCTTGTTCCTTCCTCGTGAAGTCATTGCCAGGCTTAAAATGTGAAATGTCCAGATCTGGGAAAGTAGCAGCAAACTTGTCACAAGCATGGTTAAAACCTTCAATGAAAACAGGCATGAGTAGTGCCTGATAATCATCGGTAGTTTTAAAGTTTTCAATTACGTTCTCCTCGGTCTCGGTCAGTTGCTCCTCGAGTTCAGCAACTTTCTTTTCTAGCTATTCTACTTGCTTCCTTTGTTCGGCCATTTCTTTTTTTGTACTATCCAGTTTAGCCTATGCTGATTCGCATTGACTCCACAAAGTTGCCCGATCAGTCTTCAGTTGTTTATTCTTTTCAATTGTCACTCTCTCCTTTAGGATTATTTCTTCCTTCTCAGCCCTGGCAATGGCCTCATTATCTCGAGCGAGTGCAAGCTCGGTCAGTGTCTTCTTCATGGCATTGCGTTCATCTGATAATGCCTTCTTGGTATTGCCCAATCTTTTGAATATGGCGTAAGATTTGAGCAAGGCCTGAAACAGATTTCAAGAGGTCAAGCATAACGATAAGTAAAGTTAATGATGTTTGCTCAGAAATTAGAGGTAAATTACTTTAGAAATGTCATGATTTAAATCCCGAGCCATTTCGATGCTTGGAGTTCCTCGGAAATGTGCAAAATTTTCCCATGCAGCGAGCTTGGTCATGTTTTGCCATGCTGCGCTACTGCTCCCAAGGAGCGAGACATCACCTGAAGCCCCTGTCTGTGATCCAGAGCCCATTTCATTTGCTCCGATAGGGGGTGTGACTCGGGCAACCTCCTAAGTAGAGGGTGGAGGAGGTGGTGGATCCTCCCTCGGAGGGTCGACCGTCCTTGTTGGGACGGCGGTCTGACCAAATCTTGTTTGGTCGATCGTCTGACCAGTCCTGGCCGACCTGGCCTTCTTCTTCAGAGGCTCCTTTGGGGACTTCTCAGAAGACTTATTGGCCCAGTCGAGGAAAGATACATCAAAAATTGGCATTTCTTCCTCTTCCTCTTCAGATTCCTCGTCGACCAAGCACAACGATCGGTCGACTGGTTTCCTTTTTGTTGCCTTCCCGATCGGCTTGTCCTGGATCGTTACTTGTTTTTAGCACAAAAGAGAATTGTTAGAAACATTCCATCTTATAAGTATTAAAGTAAATTTCAAAAACTCACTCCTCTCACGTTCGACGGTGAGCGTAAAAGGGGAAGGCTCTGACCCAAGTAGGAGAGAAGAAAGATTCTCTGCCGTTATCAGATACTTTGCTTGGCGAAGATCGTATATTTTCGCTCTACGAAATTGATCTTTCTCCTCGGCAAAGAGGACTGGTGGTTTTCGAGCTAGGAAAAGTTTATCAAAAGGGGGTTAGTTATTTCAAACCTAAGGGTGAAATGGAAGAGAAAAAGAAATGGATTCTTAAACATACCCTGTGTTGATGGATGACCCTAAAGTCGGGGAACCTGGATTCGCCTATCTAAAGCGTTTTCCCAGTTTTGGAACTCCCAGGTCGACCCTCGGATGAAAAAATACTTATCTTTCCAACCCTTGTTGGAAGTGGGCAGACTAGTGACGAAATTGAACTTCGGCTTTCTAGCTGAGAAGTACCACCATCCTGGCCCTCGTTCGATAACCTTATAAAAATGTAGGAACCCACTCATAGATAATTCCTTATCGGTTACGAAGGCCCAAGCTATATATGTTCCGATCATGATTCTCCAATTGTTTGGAGTGATGCGACCGATCGAAGCCCGAGATGGCTGAGAATTTGGCAGATGAATAAAGGAAGTGAGAATCTAAGCCAGCCATGTAAAACGACTTCATAAGCGACGATTTCTCCAGGACCAGGGGAACAAGCTGAGTCATACTGCTCAGAAACCCTACAATGAATATTACTAGGGAATTGAAATTCTTCCACCAGTTCGGTGATTCTCTATGAGGTGATCGTGGACTTGATCCCCTCAGCTTCAAATTAGGGCTTCCTGTTGACAACCCCTTTTCGACCCCCCTCTATCACTTCTTCATCAAAAGCGTCTATGATGCGATCGTCAGAAACTATATGACGACCGCTAGTACTGGGGGCAGTGTTAGTTCCTCTCTTACGAGGGAAGATGAGTCCGTCCGAATCAGACTCCTCACTGCCTAGACGAAGAATTGACCCTCTCTAGTTCACCCATTAACACAGAAGGAAAAACCCTGGAAATACGATAAGAGTAATACATAAAAAGGACTCCCCCAACTATGGCTCTCAGAAACCTAGGGTTGCCAATGAACTCACTCGACTCGGGCAACGTGATCTCTTTCTTGTAAAAATACACGCAGCGGTTTAAAACCCAGTACATAAAACGTATGAATTCTTACCGGGGCGATTGAGGGAGTTGAAGAAGGCAGAAAGCAGGAGAGCAGGAGCAACAATGGTGATGATTTTTCAGAGGGCGTAAAGGAACATTTCGGTTTCTCCCTTACGCTATTTGTGTAATATATCCGCCAATTTTTAATATTATTTTCAAAATCAATGATGTCGATTTTAGCCCCAGATCCACGATTCATATTAAATGTTGCATAACATTATAACGCGTGGTAAGGAAGCGAAACGACCGTATGCTTTTGCCGTACTTCCTTCTAACACACCGCGAAACATTAAATGCGCATGTTTTGTGTATAAACATGTATATTCGCGTGTCATTTTCCCCAACTACTTTATATCTATGTGTGTACAATTATTAAAGAATTCCCTTCATCTCCTCACCCAACTGAATGTACTAAGGTAACTTTGTTTCCTGAATAAGCTGCTGATTCCGCTTGTCTTTTTTTGAAGTTCGAAGGAATCGGGAGCATTTGATAGGTTGTGCCTGACCGAACAATCTGAATATATATTGGATTCCTTTCGGTTATTTTCTGTAACCAAAGGAATCAGGGGTATCTGATAGGTTGTACCCAACTGAACAATCCTTATCCGATTGAATGTCTGCACCCGATCGATGGTTTCACCCGAAAAAATTAGATTATCCCTACCAACTAATCTGAACGTATGTCCTCGATCGATGTGCCTTGACCCGATCAACCAGTCGGGAGTCCAAATCGATCTGTTGAATAGGACAAGAATGCTTACGTCAGGGTCACGCGTGTGGCCACCTTCTGACATGTTTCGTGATAATCGCCTACAAAGGTACTGCCTATCCACTAACGGTTTTTAACAACTAATCAAGTGATATCAACATGGGGATCCGTGGGTACACGTGACAAACCCTGATTGAATGATAAGTATGATTCAGTACTATTCACCTACACATTATCTATGCAGGCTCAAACAAATTTATATATATATATAACCATCTTCGGTGCTCAGGTAGACACACATTACTTTTGCCTTGCCGTTATTCTGCCAAAATTTTTACTCAATTGCTTTGCCACTAGTAGAAAAATGAGTATTAGCGACCGCCAAAGGCCGTCGCTAAAGGTAAACAAGCCGTCGCTAATACCCTTTAGCGACGGCGTAGCGACCGCCAACTGCTGGCCGCCGCAAGCTCGTCGCTAAAGATTATTAGCAACCGCCACTGGTCGTCGCTAAACAAATGAGACCCCCTTTAGCGACCGTGGGAAAGTGACTTTTTTCTACTATTAGCGACGGCCTAAAAACCTTTAGTGACGGCCTCGGCAGTCACTAAATGCACTATTAGCGACGGTATTGGCGGTCGCTAAAGAAACCAATAGTGATGGCATAAAAGACCTTTAGCGATAGCCTAGACGGTCACTAAAGGTATATGTTGAAGGTTTATGTATATAGTACTTTTACCGACCGTTTAATACTGTAATTTTTTTTTTTTTTCACAATTTGCTTTATTTTTTCTATTCAGCCTGTACTTATTTTGCAAACATTTATAAAACTAGTTACTAAAATTAAATTAAATCATACATAATGAAAAAACAAACTAATAATAAACGTACTTGTTTATATTAATAAAAGTACAATGTTTTTGAACTACAATTTAGGTGTTCACTACCCACTAGGTTTTCCTTGTAGAAAGGCTTCATCTAAAAATATCCTGATTTTGTAGCTTTTCCTCCCCTTCACCAACCTATTGAGAATGTAACACCAGCAACATATTCATGAAATAACAAACTCCCAAAAAATATTTGTGAAAGATCATGTTCTAAGCAGCCTGACAATCTGCCAAAGAGTAGCATTCCTCTATTGATGCATCTCTATTCAGCCAACCAAACATCTCCAGAAACATATCATTCAAACAGAACCACCTATCCAAACATTCTTCCAAACTTTCACAGTTGCCTCATCCCACCTCAACTGAAATAAGATTTGAATTCATTCCATAGCCCGCAAATGCCTATGCATGAGCCTGTACCATGCATTCTCATTCTGTCCACTCTATTGTAATTTGTAAGTCCAGTCACTCCAAATACTTCTATATTTTGATGATGCCACCCTTCTCCATAAACTATCTTTCTCATTCATATATCTCCATTGTCATTTCCCAAAAGAAGGTGATCAATGTGAACCAGAAAAAGGGGGGAATGAAGAAAAGATACGAATTGTATTACCCCTGCTAAATATCGATGTGAAAATGTTTTTGGTTGCAATGGCCGCGAAAGTAGCATGTTGAGCTCCTGTAAACCAAATTTAGTAGAATATTTTCAGATGACATGGAAACTTTTTAAAGAAAATGATGTTACTAAACTTTCACAAGCTTACCAAATGGAAGATGCAAATTTAGTTAACAAATAATAAAAAGGCTATTAGATAGAATAAACCTGCTGCAGCTTTTTTAACTAAATGGAATTGGCTTTCTTTTGCTTATAACTATTCACTTGTTCCTCTTCGCTTTCATTATCCTCCACATCTAGTTCGATTGCTTTAGCATTTCGTTCAAACCAACTTTTCTTTGTCTTTTCCTAGAAAACAAATTGAAAAACTAAATTTAAGAATGAAAAAATGCACATTGCAAGATTTTATCTTGTAATCATAGGAGCTTCCAATATAACAACATATATTCCATTGGTATGTGAACCGAGTTGAAGACAAAGACAATAGCTGGCAGTGAGCCAAAACAAAACTATGGACATTTTGACCATAAAATGTTAATAAGTTCAATAGTCCAGCTGATACAATCTCTAAGAAAGATGACCATTCAGTTGACTGATACTAAGAACTATAGATTTTGCAGTTTATAAAGTCAATAGAGGGTTTAAGATATAAATCCTTTCCTAATACCTCTGACCCCCTAATGATCTTTTATCAGTTACTTTCTTCTGACTGTTAGGTTTGTTATAGCATGTCTTGTAATTTCTTATTCCATGTTGCTCTCATTATGTCCTCTCATGTTTTCTTCTTCATACTCTTTTCTTTTGTTGGAGAATTTTTCCCTTTTTATGCTCTTCTTCTCCTTCAATGCATACATCTTTTATTTTAAGAGGAATGAGAAAGTTGTTAGCAATGAATGAAAATTGATGCAAAAAAATGTAATTCTGGTGCATGTATTTCTCTCCATGACCATGCCAAGACCACATAGGATGCTGTTTCAGGAACTATTGTAAGATCCTAGAGCCTCAAATTTTTGTTGAAATATAGAAATGAAGAAATGTTTATTTTTAATTTGAACCACAATTAAAATAATAATAACAAATAAAATATGCTAAGAACGCAGCAAAAATTCCTTTACTGCATTCAAATTCCAATGAGTTACAAATGTATTTATAAAGTAGAAAGGAAAAATTACATTGATGACAATAATTGACATCTGCATATTTATGCTAGAATATACATGAGAAAATATTTGCAGAAAAACAAAGAAAAATTCACATCATAGCTATCAGATCATACCATAACACCATCTTCAGTGGAACTCGTCACTATGCATACTCAATTACTCTAGAAGACAACCAATCTCATTATAATTTATTAATAAGAGTGTGTTGACTAATCATGAGTTATGTTTGCAAATAGTTACTGTTAATCAAAGGTGATTTTTTTTTTTTTTTTTTTGTGTAAGATTGGATACAAAACTAAATTTGGAATTATTTGCACAAAATGGATGCTTTTAAGACTCAACCTTGAATTCTCATAACTTTTACCATTGCAACGAGCAATAATCCTTGCAGAAAACAATAGCAATATTGACAAATAAAAGGAATGATCACCTGGGAGTCCTTCCGCAAAATCTTATCTATTTGACGTGCAAGAGATAATTGTTTAAAAATCTCTTGCATATATGCGATCTCTACAGGGAAGCGCCGAAAATTTTCCTGGATGCAAAGCGGAGACCATTGCAATGCAAGTATGTTAATAAATTAGGGGGAACTCTAGACCAATCATCAATTGGAAAAATATTTAATTTAACACCCAAGCCCCAGGCAATGACATTACTACAGAAATTACAAATGCCAATTTCAAGTGTTTACCTCTTTCAAAAACCTTTTCCTTGTCCCAAAAGATATAAATCAAATACATAAGTAAACTATTTGTTGATCATGTATTCAGTCTCAAAGACTAGTCTAATAACTTTGCAAGAGCATTACCTTTAAAAATGATTTGCACAATGCAGCAAATTTAGATGCATCATTCTCGAAGCTTAGAGTAATGCTACACCCATCAGTGAAGGCTCAAGCAGTTCTTTCACTTCTGTGAACATAAACCTGGGAATAAAATTATATCCTTTGTCAACAGGAGTGCAATTGGGGTTTTTTTGTTGTTTTGGGTGGGGTGGGAACGAGGCTTTAGATATATTCAAAAATTTTGCTAAAATTACATTCAGATCTCCAAATTAATATTTTTCAGAACTTGGAGGAGCTACCGAGGCTCTTCCACCACTCCTTGATTCGTCCCTAGTGTTACATTATACAAATATTATTAACACATTATTTTGATAATAAATTTTTATAAAAAAATTATTCAAATATATCATTTGTCATAATATATATTCTAATTACTGGACAAGATTGGTCTATTGATAGCATACCTATAATATCAACATCCATTTCCCTGTCAAACCAATTTGCGCATTAATCATGTGAAACTGTAGCCATGGCCATTATATGTATATATATAAATATATATATATGGAAGGAATCTAAATTTAGAATTACATTCTCACATTTCCTTCTTTTAATAGTTGCTGCAACAAACACGCATCAAATACAAGAATTTAGGGGGTAGCTTCGGTTTTGCTGGTATCACCGTGCCCATATTGAGTTCATGAAGAAGTTCACATTGTGAAATCATATCACAATATATATCTAGGACGTTGATATATCTTCTAGTGACAAAAACAAAAGTCCCTAGAGAAGACTCTCACTACTTAGGTCTTTTTTCCAACATTTTACACAATGCTTAATTTCAAATAAAAATGATTTTTTTATTATTATTATTTTTTTATAGTTTCATTTGTTAACTCAAGCAGTTTACCCCCCTGCAAGGCAATATTTAAGGTTATCCTTTTCATCCATCATTTTGTAAGTATGAAATAAGTGTACATATTAAGAATGAAGTAAAAAGGCATCGAAGGGATTTTGTAAGTGTACATATTAAGAACAGAGTAAAAAGGCATTTTCTAAAAACGTATCAAAGGGATGCCACCAAAGTAAAAACAACTCCACTATCGGCGTGATAGGAAGAGCAACAAACAATCATGTGAGATCCATTAGCTCCATAAATTGTAATAAATAAAATAATTCCAATTATATGTCAATTAAAATGTGATATGTCATCCAAAATACTAAATAAAAATAAAACAAAAACCTTCAAGCGAGTTCGCTGCACATCTGAGCATGCAGTGTCAAGCCACTAATCCCAAGAATGCGCAGTAGGGAAGAAGAATGGCGTAAGGTTACAATTGATGTATAGAAGACAATCGTGCGGCCTTGTCCATGAACATTCAATATATAATACAGATAGGCATCTTTCTCTTCTTCCCTGCATCTACAAACTATCTTGTGTAAGCATTGTTTCATCGGACTTTAACTAATTAATTTGTGTGCACCGACTAAAATTAGGATTACCCGGCATGTGAACCCCAAATCAGAAAAAAAAAAAGTAAAACAATTAATCAAATCAGAAAAAAAAAATTGAATTACCCCAAAACAGAGAAAAAAATAAAATAAAATAAAAATAAAATAATATTCAACAATAACATTATTTAATAAAACTGAAAGCAAAAAAATTGCCCCAAAATAGAGAACAAATCCTACTTAAAACTAACAATTGTCACAAAATAGTTTTTACAATAACAATTAATCAGAAAAACAAATAATACCAACATAAATTAGAAAAATAAACAAAAAATAAAAATAAAAATAAAAAATCTGCAAGTCGTACCTTGTCAGCAAGCAAAGAGCAACAATGGTGAGTAGTGCGAGGGTTTTGAGGGCTCAATCAAAACCTCAAGTCTGAGGAAGAAAAATAGGGTTCTTGTGCAAAGAAAAAATTTGTAACATATACAGCGAGAGGTTTTAGTACCCAAATTTCTCTACCTCTTCAAGTAGTCAATGCCTCGGTTCTATGTTCTGGGTTGTTTTTGTTCTGTTTGGGCAGCGTGGGTAGTAAATACATGTAAATACCTAACTTTCTCTCTCTAAAAGGAATACATTCGGTAATCAGTGTTCCAGATGAAGATCCTGCATCTCCTACTTCTAAACGGTTGGAAGTTTATACACGAACAGAGAGAAAGAGATAGAGAGAGAGAGTCAGAGAGACAAAGACTCACTAAGCACTCCGGCGAGTGACTGGCAGCGATCGGCGAGGACTGGCAGCGACGACGTCACTGGCAGTGGCTAGATGGCTCTGGCATAGATTCCAGTAGTGGCGGGAATTACAACGCGTGCAAGGCTGAAAAACAAGGTAGAGGAATAGAGCAAATGAAAAGGAAAAGAAGGCTGTGTGGGTTTTTAGTGGGCTTTTAGTGACAGCTTCAGCAACTGTCACTAGCGGTCGCTAATACCCTTTTCTGCGACGGCCACCGGCGATCGTTCGAATTTTTCCAACACCAAAAGTAAATTCTCTTGCAGTGTGCTAACTTAAGCATTGGAGGGTTTTTGGCAGACACCACACAAAGTGTCGAGGTTGCATCCCTTGAAGATCCGGACCCAATTTTGAACCATCCAGTGCACTATATCATCACAAATTATACACAAGTTTTATTGATTTTGATCTCATTTATTTGAAAATTTTAATTATTTTTGTTCTATTATTATTAAGTTTCTGTTCTCATTATTTCTTATTTTTGTTTTTATTTATTTTAAAAAAATAATTTTACCTCCACTAATTATAAATTTTAATTTCGCTCCGATCTAAATAGTTCTCTATCCTTAGTTGTGAATTTCCGACTCAAATTTGTACGGTTAGTGACAAGGAAAACATAAACAAATGCAGTCAGTTAATTTGAGTAAATCCGTTGTCTGTTCTTTTCCATGACATACTACTTCTTAATGTATTCTTCTAATGATGGTGTCGAACAAATCCAAGAGTGGAGATGCTCTTCCAAGAAGAGCAATACGATAGACATTCCAATATGTTTTATCGTAATTTTTTTATAAAAACATTATCTTTTCTTTTAATTATTTTAATTTTAATATTAATACGTTTTTGCTCAGGATAAACTCAAAATTTATAGTTAATGAGTATAAAAAAATAATTATTTTTAAAATAAGTTATATGGAGCAACAAGTAGAAATTTTAAATAAACTAAGAATAAAACTATTAAGGTACAAATGTAAATTTTTAAGTAAATTTGAATAATTGTCCTCACATGGGATCATGTGTATGCACCTTCAAGCCTGATAGGGTTAGATACTGAGTTAGATACTGAGTCCAAAACGACAAAATCCCAAATCCATTAAAAGTAAAATTATTTTATATTGATTTATATGCTATGTGTGTGTCTATAAATATGTATATATAATTAAGAAAATGCATAAAATAAAACTTTAGTAAGCTGCACCCTGCTCCTCTAATTGATGGCGTTTTAAGTGCATTGATTGTTCTCCCCCGGCTATATTTATTGTTCCACATATGTACCTGATTTATACACATGAAACTCTTTTTATTTGCTTTAAAAAAAAACCATGAATTTATTTTATTTTATTTTCAAGTTTTTTTATATTTTTAGTGACACTTACATGTGCCACCAATAAAGTTGAGACATGATCCAATTTAATAGAATTTTAAATAATATTTATAACGGCCCTTGAAATGCCACTTAATTTTTCAAGTCAAGTTGGTAAATTGTGTCATAAGTGCCAATAGAAAAATGATCCTTAGGGAGACTTTTGTAAATTAATTCTAATAGAGAATAATCTGCTGTATCACATTTCAAAAATATATGAAAAAAAAATCATCACTAAAATTGTTAAAATCGAAATTTTACTTAAAATCGATGGAGAGTCTAAAAACTGCATCGTAAAATCGAATCGTAAAATCGTAAGATTTTAACAAATGCCTATAAAATGAAAATATAATCTATTTTGCTACAAGTTTTTATTTGGAGCTTCTATTTTTTTTTTTTTTTTGATAAGTTAATAATTTTATTAATAAAATGAGATAAACAACATATATCAAAAAAATGACATACACAAAAACTTACTCATATTAACAAAATATATCCTCAATAAAGTTTACAAAAGATTTTATATCTAGTTCTATACTCTATTGATTCTATATCTAGTTGTATACTTCCTTTACCCAACTACACAATTAAGACCATTAAAATGTTTTGTATGATCTATACAATTAACATTAAAATACTGATTTCATTTTATTCTAATTTTTTATTTGAGTTAAAATATATTTGTAATATTTTATTAGAAGTTTCTTAATTTCTATCTTAACTACTGCATTTAATTTATAGCAGTCAATTCAGTATAACAACATACATGGTCCTCAATTAGCGTAGTATAATAAATAATAGTGTTATAGAATAAAAATATAACAAGTGAAATAATTATGGCATATTATTTTAAAAAAATCATGAAAATCTATTCATTTTACAAAATTACACAAAAATCTTCTAATTTTTAAAATCAGTAATATCACCTATAAAATCAAAATTTTATTTATTTTGCTTCAATTAAGATTTTACATAAAATCGAACAAGTTTTCTTATTCTAACATTGTAAAATTGTAAAATTTTAAGATTTCAATCGAAATTTTAACAATATTGATCATCACAATGTTTAAAATTCGGATCCACATTCAAGAATTATTTGTTGTTTGACATTTGTTAGAAATATCTATTACATTTGTTAGAAATATCTCAAAGTATCTATTACATTTGTTAGAAATAAATTTAAAAAATGCCACCTAAAAATGTTCTCTAGTTGGGTAATACTGCACGTGCTGTGTCCCTTAAAATCCTCAAATGATGAATGAAGGCAACTACGGAAGGAGGATGACTTGGCAAATATATACTGATCAAGAAACAATCTTCTTTGCAAGCATCACTGCACAAGTCCATTAGTCAACTGATAATGAGATAACCATTTTCGTTTTCATTCAGTACACTCCAATTCCAACGTTCCGAATATTTTCCATTTTCATATATAATAATTATTATTTTGTAACCCTTGCTTTCTTCAATATTTTTAAAACCTTGGGATTTTTTTTTATTTTTTTATTTTACGATAAACCAACCAATTAATTAACCAGCTATCATTGTAAGTTGACCTGATTGCACAATTCATTTTGGTTTCATTTAATTAAGAAAAAACGAGACATTGCGTAACATCTTATGAAATAATAAATATAAATCTTTCGGCTTTTCTATCCAATCTTTGGTTTGATTTTATACACAAATATATATATTCATTCACTTGTCTCCCAATTTTATTGGAAGTTATTGTTGCGTAATTGTTTTGCAAGTAGCCTCACTTGTTTGATGAACGTATTTCTATTAAAAGAAAACAAAATTTATTTTTCAATTTTCACATCTCATATTGGGTATACGTGTATTTGAATCGTAATTACCTACTCCTTAAGTTTGGTTTAGGTACGAAAAAATTAATTTTTATTTTTTTAACTTTTTATTGTCTTATATAATTTTTTCATGATTTTTTTTTTTTTAAGAAGTTAAAGTTTTTTGGCATGTTAATTGCATTTGTAACCAAAAATAAAAATAAAAAATTCATTTCCATTTGAGTAAAGTTATTCATATGATTAAAAAAAGTAGCAAAAAGTTATTTTTTTATTTTTTTTAGTTTTTACCAAAATAGATATGAATTTTTTATTTATTTTTATTAATGCGATTAACACATTTAAAAGTTATTCAAAAAATAAAAATCAAATTTTACTTCAAAAAAAAGTCATATAAGATGACAAAAATTAAAAACAAAAAAACAAAGTTGGTTTTTGCAACCAAACAAAGCTTTAGTTGTGGATTCAAATTTGTATTATTAGTGACATGGAAAACAAAAACAAATTAATGTAGTTAATTAATTTGAGTGAAAAGCCCTTTAATTCAACTCCGACTCATTGACCATTCTTTTCCATGATATATAATTAATTTTTAATTATATTTTTCTAATAACGGTTTTGATTTGGAAAGAAGAAGTTGTAGGATTAGAGGAGTCTACAATACTTTTTGCATTGTAGTAGCTGAAGTATAAAGATTAAAAATCCTAATTTTTTTCAAAATCGGAATGACACATGTTGAAGAGACATAGAATCATGGCAAGGATGGCAGAGAAGTTATAAATTAGTTAGAAATGATTTTAGGAGAGATTTATTAGGATTTTTAGTTTATCGGTATTTTGTTAGAATTTAGTTTTTATATTTCACTTATCTATTTATTATTTTAACTGTTCTTCTATTTTTCATATTGTAGATCGTGTAAATCAGTTATCTGCTTCTTTAGCATTAGCTTGTTAAGTTTTGGTTTATTTAAACCTGATAAAAGTGACAGTAGATATTTATCCAGAATGTAGTTTATTCTCACCTTAAGAAAATCCTATTTACTTAAGGCTTTCACTAGGACCTATCAATTGGTTTCATAGCCTCATTATGGCAAGCAACAAAGACAGGATAGAGATTTTGGAAGCAGGGTTTAGGGGACAAAAATGGAGATTGGAATGGCTAACAAGTTGAGTCAAATGGAGATGACTCTCAACTGTCTGTTTGAAACTTTGCTTTCGAACAAAAAAGCTAGCAGCATTAACAACAATACTCGTGAGGTAACCTCTCGCTCCAACAACGACAAAACTGATAGAGGTCGGCAGATTGTTTTAGTCAAAATGGCCGAGCTTAAGTTTCCAAAATAAATAGAATATGTGAGATCCCACATCGGTTGAAAGGGAGAACGAAACCTGCCAATAAGTAGGGGGTGGAAACCTTCCCACTGAGGAAGTGTTTTGGGGGACACTGGGGTTACTCTCGCCAAGAACAAAACCGTGAGGCTGTGCCGGGGAGAGACCCGAGGGGCTAAAGCGGACAATATCTTTAGGCGGCAGTGGTCCCGGACTATTACAGAATAGACCAATTCTTTGAATTCCAAGGCATCCTAACAACACAAAAGGTATCATTAGCGTCATTCTATCTCGAGGGTGAAATTAATCAATGGTGGCAGTAGTACAAAGAAGAAGGGAGGGAGTGACACGGGAAGATTTTGAAGAAGAACTCTAGGCTTGTTTTAGACCTTCGGAGTGTGAGGATTGTGATGAGGCTTCATCAAGGATGAAAAAGGTAGGCTCACCACAAGACTCTTAGTGAGAGTTTAAAAATCTAGGAAATCAGGTGCATTAAAGGAATCTATTAACTTAGCATAGATGAAAGATGAACAATTTTTCCAGCACAAAAAAATTATGCAACCATTAGAAGACACCAGCATACCACTAGTTTTTCCACACATGATGAAAATCAAAACTCACCGGTTAAAAAAAAAAAAGGTTGGAATGATGTTCAATTGTAATGACAAATTTGATTGGACATAAATGCTAAGGGCCTCAATTGTTATTGTTAGACAGTCATATCAACACTTCTAATTTGAGTAAAGACAAAATTAAGTGAGTATCATCTCGGAAGACTTCCAGAAGCAACATACAGGTGTAGACCTTGTAGACAAGTGTCAATATGAGGTTGATACGTGTTGAATAAGTGTAGAATCATGGAGAGGATCGTGTAAAAGTTATAAATTATCTAGGAATGATATTAGGAGGGATTTGTTATGATTTAGTTTATTAGTATTTTGTCAGGATTAAATTTCTATATTTTACTTATCTATTTGCTATTTTAACCATTCCTTTATTTTAATTTTAAGATAATGTAGATCGTGTAGGTCAGTTCGCTATTAAGTTTAAAGCCACGAATAATAATAAAAAGGAACGTAGCTGTTTATCTAAATTATGGTTTATTCTCACTCTATGAAAGTCTATTTACTTGAATCTTTGACTAGGACCTATCATTGAATTATTAAATTAAGATCATTAATTTTAATTTTAATTAAGTTAAATCAAAATCATTGAATGATGTAAAAAAAAATCAGAACTTTTCATCTTTTACACTTCAACTGTTAGCACAGCCTCCTCAAGTTTAACCCGAAGTTGAATCTTCTTGCTTTTAGAATTTCATGCAAAGCCCGCTGGGAGCATTTTCATAACTTTATCTACTTGGTAAATAATCTCTTATTATTTTTCGTTTTGTTATTGTACTATCTCACGAGGGTTATTGTTAATTCAAATTCTTAAAATTGTGACATCATGCTAAAGCATGTTGTACTTATTTATTATTCTATAGGAGCTAGTTTTGCATTTTTAAAATAAGTTAATTTATTTTTATCAGTTTTTTATTTTATATGGTTTTTTTATGCTAAAAATTAATTTTTTTATAATTTTTTTAGCATGCTATTTATATATTTTAAAACAATTAAAAAAATTTAAAAAGAGAAAAAAAAATAAGTTGCCTCTTTTTATCGATACACATATTTTTCTATTTTTAAATGTTTTTAATTTATTTTTAAGAAATATGCATAACCTAAAAATCTACTAAACAGTATATATATAAACGAAGGAAAAAGTTATTCCAACAAATTCAACTTATTTTAAATAAGCATCAGCTTGCATTACTTGCATAATTGGAGTCAATTGGGTTGATTTTCAAGAGAATGAACTTGAATTACAATTAGGACATCCAATCTACTAAATTAGACAAGAACTATACTGCATGATCAACGATTAAATATGTATATAGATTTCGTTTGGAGTTTTAAATTTTTTTTAAAAAGTTTTGAAAGTTTTTAACTTTTTTCAATCAAATTTTATCACGTGTTATTTTTATATTACTTCAATATTAATTTTTAATTTTTTTTTAATTTTTTTAAACCCAAATTAACTCGATTTATGGAAAGCACTAAGTTAATGATTATTTAATTTGCTTTTTATGATTTTGTGCTGATTTCAGTAACTTAAGGATCAGAAGAGTGAAGGCATGAACTTCACCAATTTAAAGGGCGTCCTTGTTGAAGTTTCAACAAAATTTCCAATGCTTTTGATGCTGCTATAAAAATAAACCCATTTTTTCTCCCTCATTATCAAATAAATTATTGGTTTTTTCTTTATTTTTATTCTTTTGGGCTGGGGCTAGTTTCTGATGGGCCAACCTCCAAACACTGGCTCTATTTGTCAGTGAACGGTTAACTTCAACACTTGGTTTGAGCTGTAGGTAAAATTTATATAATAAATTAGGTTATTAATTTAATATTTATATATTAAATTAATGTCTATTATTATATAAATCAGATCAACGATTATTATTTATTTTTCACTCAAGTATCTTTGATACGAATAAATACTAATATATATCCTCACTCTCATTTGTACTGCGTCTAAAATTTCATTTTTGTCTTGCAGAGAAAGAAACCCCATCTTTTCCATTGCTGATCGCTTCAGTTCACCACGAGTTCTCTGACAACTTGAGGTACCTTAATCTGAAGCGTGTTTTCTTTATCAATTGCATCTTTTTCATCTTTGTCTCTGACGGACCTCTTCTTTTTTTTTTTTTTTTCGTGTGTGGGATTTTAGAGTTTCTGTAATGATGACTCAAGACGTGGAAATGAAAGAGCAAGCAACCCCTTCTAATTCCGTTGCTTCAACTGGCCCTTCTACTTTGCAGCGTAAGAAACAAAACTGCATGTGTATACATCTATGTTATAAGAATCTTGACATATAGCCATTGGGGTTTTCAGATTTGAAGGAGATTGCAGCATTAATTGAGACCGGTGCATTTGACAGGGAGGTTCGGAGGATTGTGCGAGCTATTCGCTTGACCATTGCACTTAGGCGAAAGTTGAAAGCATCTGTGCTCTCCGCATTCTTGAATTTTGCCCTTGTGCCAGGATCTGAAGTGCACAGTGGCTTGTCCTCTTGTTACATATATGTGGGAGCACAAGCGGCCATCACAATGTGAAGTCACTGTAATTTTTGAGTTCTGTCACAATCACTGTACGTTTATCTCGTATAATCTATTGCAAATGAAAAGATGACAGATGATTGTGATAATTTAAATGAAATATATTAATGACTATCTATCATTTTGAATACAATGCAAGCAAATGGCGACTAGTATTTAAAAAAAAAAAAAACAACGGTGACGTTAGAATTTTCGGTAATTTTTACTTTTTGCTTCTGGCATCCTTGGCCTTGGACTTTTCCCCCATTGCTGGAAAAAGAAAAGAAAAAAAAAAGTCAGATAATTTACATAAAAAAATACTAGTTCAACGTAAGCAAAACATTAAAACCTGAAAGGAACCCAAAGATTCAATCACAGTGAAGCATTCCATCTATTAGTAAATTGATCCAAAACCAAGCATTAACCCAAACATTCAATCCAAACCCCAACATTGCAAAGATTCACGTCAAAAAATTCTACCTAAACCCAAACATTCAACCCATAATCAACCCAATTGAAGCAACGTAGGATGCAATCGAAGCAAATCGAAGAACCAATTCACTCAAAGTAAAACGTTATTCCCAAACACCCAAACGTTGATCCAAACCCAATCCATAATCCAATCATGAACCCAAAGTGAAACATTCAACCTACAAACGAACAGATTTGAAAACAGGATAGAGGATTTTAGGAGAAATGCCCATAGAGGGATCGAAGTGACGGGGAAAGCAAGTAGTGAACAAGTAGGAAGAATACGTTCGAACAGCGGCGAACAAAAGGGATAAAGAAGATGGTCGGCGGCGAACAACTCCAGAAGATGGGTCGGCGAGTTTTCGTAGGCAACAAGGAAGGGATTTTATGGGTAAAATCAACTCGGCATGGAGTCAATTCATAAAAGTTACGTTTGTAGTGATAAAAAGTGAAATAAAATAAGATAAATTATAAATTCGTAATTTATTCAATAAAATAAAAGAGTGAACAATTTTTTAAGATTTTTAAATATTTTTAAATATTTTTTATTTTTTAGCACATCAAACAGTACCCAATAAATAAATTCATGACTCATTTAGTATGAAAACAAATAGAGTTATTTGCGAACTATTTGAAGTGGACTCGAGCTTGATTTGTAATTAAAACGAGTTTGTTTGATTTATGACTCGTTTAAATTCAAGTTTAAATCTGAATTTAAAAAAATTCGATTTGAAAGTTCATGATCTAATTCGATAAAATAATATATATAACTTTTTATAATATTTTTATATTTTTAATAATACTTTATTTATTATATTTTAAACTAAAATAACTTCGTTTTGGTTTTGGTTTAATAGAACTATTCACGAGTCAATTTTGAATTTAGATTCATTTTTATATCTAATCGAATTCGAGTTCATAAAAAAGTTCGAATCGAGCTCAAATCTACTATAAATAACTTGAATTAGTTAAAGTTTAGTTCGAATCGGCTCGATTTGTTTCCACTCCTAAACCTGTTCAAATGTGTATAAGGGGGTGTTTGGCATAAAAAAAATCTCTAAAAAATTCTGAAAATTTTTAAAACTTATCTCACCGCACACTTTACGAACTCACAATTTATTTCATTTTATCTCACTTTTTATCATACCAAACACCCCTTAAGTGAAGTCTGGGTAGTCGATGAATCCATCTCTTTGTCCATTCAAACCTTGACTCCATTATTTGTTTAAACACACATCTTAGCTAATATAGTTATGATTCAAATCTTTCATAAAAAAAAGTTGGTAAATTTCACATCAAACACCTAACAAAATGAAAGTTAACAAAAATTCCTCTAAATTTAAATTTAAAAATCTTCTAATGTAGCTTTATTTTAAGCTAAACGAAATCCAACACCTTCCCTAACAATCCGTTTACATAGAGTGAGATGAGAAAAGAAAAAAAAAAAAAAAAG
>JAVXUM010000046.1:20357935-20375197 GCA_035590655.1 Pouteria glomerata
CACTAAGAAGTCTCTGGATTCATATGCCTTCACAAATACCAAGAGCAAGTGCTCTAAATTCAGCTTCTGCACTACTCCTTTTATACAAACAGTCTCTGTATAGATTGTTTCTTGCTTCTCTAAGTCACAAGATTTCCCCAAACATAGGAACAATATCCTGAGGTAGATCGTCTGTCTGAACTTCATGGTTCTTATTCTTTTTGTATAATAGACCTCTTCCTGGTGTCATCTTGAGATACCTCAAAATCCTGTTTATTGCTTCCATATTTTCTTCTATTGGCTTGTTCATGAACTTACTCACAACACTAACAGAAAAACCAATATCAGGTCGTGTATGTGAGAGGTAGATTAGACGTCCCACAAGTCTCTGATATCTCCCCCTGTCAACTGGTGTATTGTCTTTCTCAGCTCCTAGCTTCTTGGTTGGATCCATTAGAGTGTCAGCAGGTTTACATCCAAGCATGCCCGTCTCCTTTAGTAAGTCTAGAACATACTTACGTTGAGAGACAAATATCCCTTTCTTGGACCGTGCTACTTCCATACAAAGGAAGTATCTGAGATCACCAAGTTCTTTGATTTCAAATTCCTTGGCTACGAGTCCCTTCAATCTCAGCAGTTCTTCTTCATAGTCACATGTTAGAATGACATCATCCACGTACACAATTAGTACAACTATTTTCTTTTCTGGAGAGAATTTTACAAAAAGTGTGTGACCGGCATGACATTGGGTGTATCCATGCCTCATAATTGTCCTTGCAAATCTGTCAAACCAAGCACAGGGAGATTGCTTGAACCCGTATAGAGATTTTCTAAGTTTGCACACTTGGTTGTTGTTGGATGAAGTTTCCAATCCCGGGGGTATCTCCATGTATACTTCTTCTTCCAGATCACCATTTAAAAAAGCATTCTTGACGTCCAGTTGGTGTAACGGCCAATCTAGGTTTGCTGCGAGAGAGAGAAGAATTCTGATAGCGTTGAGTTTGGCCACCGGAGCGAATGTTTCTTGGTAATCTATTCCATAGGAATGAGTAAAGCCCTTAGTAACAAGACGGGCCTTTAGTCTCTCAATATTACCATCAGCCTAATGTTTAGCAATAAAAATCCACTTACAACCAATAGGCTGTCACATACTATAGAAGAAGGAAAGGGAAGGAAGCTGAGGCAGAGAAAGGGACAGCTGGAAGGTAGTTAGGACAGCTGGAAGTTAGCTGAAATTGGAGGGAAAGATCCAGCTGTAGGACAGCTGGAAGTTAGCTGAAATTGGAGGGAAAGAACCAGCTGTAAAACAGTTAGGAAATGGAGGGAAAAGAGGTTTAAGGCCTAACTGAATTTCTGTAATTCTCTGTATAAATAAGTCCCCGAGACTCCTATAGGAAGGCTAATGAATAATACCAAAACTCCATTCATTCTTCTACAGTTCTACTTTCTCTCCCAATTCTCTCTCTCTTCTCTCCCTATCATCTTCCTCTCTTCCTATTTTCTGCTATTTCCGAGGTAGTTAGGGCTTAAAGCCTAACAGCATCTTCATGCCGTGGAATGATATACTATTTGTCTCTCTCCAAATAACTCAAAAAATGCTAGAAAAGGTGCTAATTGCCGAGCCTTTCTCATTCTTGGAATCCACTTACATCCCACCAAGACATGAAAAAATTCTTTACGTCCTTGTGGAGGCACCAATTTGCCCCAAAATCGGACAAAATCAAATCTCACAGGTATTGTTTGCTAAATGCCTCCACCGCCAATAGAAACAAGGGAGGTAATAATAGATCTCTCTACCTTTCTGGAGAAACCTTTCGGGTTTCATTTACCAACTCAGAGAATTTTACATTAGAAATGCAGCTGGGAATCCATGACCTCCACTTCCTTTCAAAACCCACAAGCTCAACAGGTACATTAAAAAATCCCAGTTCACATGGTCATAGGCTTTTTCAGTGTCCTGTTTGCATATTATTCATCCTACTATTCCTTTCTTTCCATACAATATGGTTAAACAAAAAGGAGTTAAGTGCCAAGCCCCTTTCCTCCTCTTTCCAGATTTCCCCATACCTTTCCTAGGAAGACAATAGACATCCCAAAACTAATCAAAACTAGGGTCCACAACTCTCTTGCAGCCGCACGTTGGAGGATCTGTGGCATAGGCTCCCCATCTTGCTTGTATAGACAACACAGCAATTTAACGTAAAAGCATAATCTCCCAATCAAAGTGTCGACCCCCATCTTGCTTGTATAGACAACACAGCAATTTAACGTAAATGCATAATCTCCCAATCAAAGTGTCGATATGTGGTGTAGGCTCTCATTTTACGGAGAAAGTCTAATTTTGGGTGTCGACCAATCCACCCCTCATATTGCAACAATTTAATCTAAATATTTGATACTAGTGTTCATCAATAATGTAATTTTTAACAAAACTGGGCAAATTGCAGGGTTAAAGCAATGGCATTCCATTCCAAGAGGAATTAGTAACGTGCTCAGATTGCTCAATTCCTGTACATAATTTTAGATATGGGAGTAAATATTAAGGTCAGGTTACGTGCCCCTAACGAACTTGGCTGGCCTTCTCCAATGGCTAACCGGCAGTGACACATGAAATTGGAGTTTGTTGTGTGTCTCCCCTGGGTTACTTATATTTGGCACCCTGTCTTGTTCATTTTGTTCCAAATCCTGGCCTGTGGTCTGTGCCATACTAATCTGGTAGGAAAATCTCTCACTGCCATAATCACACACGTATTATAGAAGTTGGGAACTTAAAAGGCGATTCCTAGTGTCTTATTTCCAAATTTCCCCTAACTTAGGAGTTAGGAGCCACTTTTCTTTGTGCTTTATTCATAGGACAGCTGGCAGACTTCCAGTGCCCCTGCAATTTGACTTGAGTGAGCCACATCTAGTTTCTCTTTTTCAGCTTCTTTGATTACTTATCACGTAATTATGATTTTAATTTGTAGCTATCTTACATTATGTAGTTTCCTCAAACATATGTTTCTATCCTCTTAAAGTCATCTCTTCCAGTTCTTACTGCTCTAGACGTTACTGAGTCTCTGGAGGAAACCTGCTGCGAGCTATAATGGTGAGCTTCCTGTCCAGACAAGAAATTTTGTTCTTGCTGAAGGGATGGGTCAAGTAATTCCATTGCGGAACTGCAGCCATGCAAACTTCACGTTTGCATTTTTCTTTCTTGCTGGATAATTGTACTCCATCTGGGTGCATACTTGAACTCCTTTAAGTTGGTTTGGTGGAATGAGAATGTTGAAGACTCATTAGCTTTGCTGGTAAAGTTTGATTTAAGAAACACTGTTCTTGGATCCAAGTCTATGATATTATCATATTAAGCAAGCTTTTGGGTGCTTGTCCCATTATGTGTGTTTTTTCTTATTTTATTTTATTTTTTTGGGATAACAATGGTTCAAACTGATCTAATCCCCAATAGTGACGTGTTGAATTCTACTTCTAATTCTTCCAATAATGGGGGCCTGATCATGCTACCACTAATTTCTAAGAAATGATCTTTGCAAGTTGGAAATTGTGTTAAGCTTATCATCACATCCACCTATAGATCATTTTGCACTTTGCACACAATTCACATTTCACGAAGGTCTTCCTGACTTTGACTTCTGAGAAATTTTGATCCTGCACATGAAATTTGTTATTTCTTAACAGATTCTTAGTTTCTTTTTTGATAACTAAAGTATTTTTAAGTTTTAAAGTTTTTTAACACGTGTCATTGTCAAATTGTTACAGATGACCTTTAATCCAGCACTAAGCAGGGAGTTTCGTCCTTATAAACCAAATCCAGCTCCACTCCTGCATATCTGTTCATTTTGGGGTTTTCAACCAAATGAAGTAATGATGATTGGAGATAGCGTTAAAGATGATGTGAGTTCTTTTACTTCCCCACCCCCTCCCTCTCTTCTCCTCCCACTCCAATAAAAATAGACCATGATTTTGAGTGATTTTCCAAATCATCTTGAGGGGTTTTCTTTTATTCACATGCTTTTATCTAAATTATAGTTCCTTTACTTGTCTGCCAGCATAAATTTTGATTAAGTTAATATGGTATGCTATTTAGATGATTGCAAGTTGCACCCTGACAACACATGGGCTTCACTTTTTGTTTCATTTAATTAAAAAGTTAGTATAGTCTTAGATCATCAAATTTTAGCCTTGTTACCTTAGAAGTGGGAGAAGGGTTTTGGGGAAGGTGTTCAAACCTGATGTTTTAAAATCATTTGTCTTGATCCTTGTAATTTTATATGACATTTGTTCTATCAATACTAAGGATGCACAATTAACCCAAGAATTTGAGCAATCCATACCTTCTGGGTATTGTTTGGTTCCTAGGGAGTCTCAGCTTGGTTGTGGTTTTAGGAACCAACAGCTCTAGTTTGGGAGAGTTGGTCATTTTAAGCTAACCAAGGATTCGCGTGAAAATGCATTAAAGCTTTCTAATTGAGCACCTTTTGAGTTATGACTTCATACTAGCCTGTGAAAAATAATACATGGAATGATGCTTTGTTTACTAGTTGATATGAGATGTAATATTATTCATACTTGGAACTACAACTTCATATATGAATATGAAGTTATTATGTACATGATGCTTGTTCCACATGGCCAGTGATAAGTCTCCTTCTTTCCACCCTTCTATATATTGAGTCCTCTCTCGTTGTACCTAATGCTTTTCTCACATTGGAAGAGAACAAATGGTTTCCCATTCACTTCTTTATATTATACCAGCCCTTGGTGTTAAGTCAGCAAATTACATATGTGGGTCTCTATCTCTCTCTGGGTCTTCCATTTGAATTATATGTGATGCTACAACATTTTGTGTTCTTGTGAGTCAAAATGAGCTATGGCTCTAACAAAGTATATTGAGGTTGATTGCCACTTCATTCGCGATTTGTTGTTTCACAAGGAATTGAGTACTCCTTTTATCCAATTGTCTTTTCAGTTGGCCAATATTCTCACTAAGTCATGGCCCTGTTCCAATTTTCGTAGTCTTTCTTTCAGGTTGCGCATTTTTTATTTGGGCACTCTATCTTGAGAGAGCGAGTTAAAATAGTCTAGAATATATGTAGTGTGGGTATAATTTGTTTCCTTTCTTAGCTTTGACAGTCATGTTGAGCTGTCCTTCCTTTTTTTTTTTTTCTTTTTTTTTTTTTTCCAATTGTAATCTTATTTTATAAATATGAAATGAGAGAGGTGGGGAGAATTAATCCCTTCTAATCTCTTTTTCAACTTAACCCTTACTACGAAGTTCTTCCTAATATATATATATATATATGTATATGTGTAGTGCATGTATATATAAGAGTTGATCACTCATCCGAACAGATTTCACTATTATTCCTGGTCATTGTAGGTTGCTTGCGGGAAACGAGCAGGTGCATTTACATGCCTGCTTGATGAAACTGGGAGGTATGATTCTCCAGTTCATGTGAATCCAGAATTTGAGCCCAATTACAAGGTGTCTTCTCTTGCCGAAGTTCAATCACTACTGGAAGCAAATTTTGATCTGACACCATAATCCACCATTTCACTGACATTACAAGATGTTCGTTGTGAAGCTGATAAGCATTTGGATCATGCTTTTTATTTATTAATGAAAAGTTCAAAGTACTGCCAAGTTGGTGGAGAAGCCTTTGTGAAGATCTTTATGTGAAAGCAAAGATCATCGTCCTATGCTGGTTGAAACTGAACCAATTTATGTTTTCTCTGGCAAAACAATAAAAGGGGAATGTGAGGGGCTGTTAGATTAAAATCTAAGCGTTCAAACATGTTCACATTTTTTTTTGGATTAAAAATAGATGAATATGCTTGGATCATTAAATTTTAATTTAATGGCTCAGAGCTGGGTTGTCCCCAGTACTCTAGTGCATTTTCCAGTGCACTTCTTCATTGGGTATTGCATTGTTGTAAATGTTCATGGTTTTTTACTTTTTTGGTGGAATTCAAGATCATTGTTGTATGTTTGTACTTAACCTCTTACCTTGGCATATATTTTTCACTGATTTGTGCAGTTGAAGTTTGTCTTACCTTGATTATATTCAATACAGATGGTTATTTTTGTTTGCGAGGGGAAAAACATGAAAGTGAGAATGCTAATTTTTACATTTCATTCTCATTTCTATTTTTGGTACGTTTCTGGAAATTGAGAATTACCATTCTCATATAATGTTGATTTCAACAAAATGGGGGAATTATCATTCCTTTCAAGCCAATTCCCAGGGTAAGCTCATTTCAATGAAATGTGAGTAGTTATTCCTCTCTCAAGGAAAGTAAATGGTCATTCCATTTATTTTCCTGTAGATGGAACGAGAGAAAAAAAAAAAAAGGATTTGATTATGGGAGATTTACTCTCCATTATCCTTAGGCCACTTAGGTTGCATTGTCTAGAGAGTGAATCTTTCTTGGTTCGTGTTGTACACACCGATCTTTTAATATGTGCAGCGGTAAATTGTGAATTTACATAGTGACAGAGATTCGAATTCATATTCAAAAATTGGATACAGTTCGTCTGGAGTTTGTCTTACTAATCTTATTACATTTTATGTATGAGGAATTGACTCCAAAAGTTGTTAGGGAGAGGAATCAAATTTAGGAGCTTTAAAAAAAAAAAAAAACAATATGAAATTAAATGGTACTCACTATCATTACTGTCACTCTCCCATCGCTGCCATCGTTACCATCACCCTCCTACAGCGGGTTGGGGGTACGTCGAGTGCAGCATGAATTAGTTGGTCTTCTACTAATTGGTCTTCTTATATAAGAATTATATCGGTTCTTGTACGTAGGTTTTATTATATATGTAAAGACAAAAATTTAATTTTTTTAGTTAGAAGTCTACATATAAGGCTCCCTCTTGGGAATTTAGCATATTTGTAGTCAGTTATTCAGTTTTTTTTTTTTATTTTTTTTTGTAATTACTAAACTTATCATCTCATATTTTAAATTTCTTTTAAACTATAAAAGGTAAAATTGTCAAATTAAACTCCAAAAAATAGTTAACTTTTTGTTCTTTCTAAACATAAAAAAAGTTAACTTTTTTCCTTCCCAAATCAAGTCTAAGAATGGAATAATTTTTACACTGAAAGTCAAACAGGTAGAGTATGCACCAGAACTACCCCAATCCCTCCCGTCGTGGTCACCCATTAACACTTCCGTCGCCACCATCACGCAACTCTCTCATGTTTACTTCCACTATTGCCTAGTCATCGTTACCTCTGCACTCGTGCACCAAGTCACTTTTAACTAGTTTTTAATTTAGATTAATGTAATTTAAAATAAAAATAATTATTCCATTGAAGCATTATTTATAATGGCAACTAAGCAAAGGAATAAAAACAATAATTTATTGCAATATTATTAAATTGACAATAAAAAAATAAAAGAATGAAAGTTATTATTCTATTTTTTAAATCGTTCAATTGTAATATTTATTGTTTATCGTATCTTATTTCATTCTTTTCCACCAGACTTGAATGTTAAATGAAATACTTTTTTTTATCAATAGAAATTGAGTCTTGAATTAGATACACACTTCTTAGAGATTTTGATTTTAAATCGTTCAAAAGAAATAAATAAAAAGAGAGAAAAAAAAAAAAAAGATGATTACTACTTTTCAATGTGCAAAAAAGCTTTTAAAGTTTTCTCGTTTCGCAATGGAGAGCTTCTTAAGCAGAAGTCAAAAGCTTTGTTTGGAATAGTGATGGGAGTCGTTAAGAAGAGAAGATGAAGAACATTTAACTAGTGAGAAGCCTCGTTTTATTTCTAGCATATGCACTCGGTATGGGTCACCAATCTCCGCACACATGCTTCTGCCCTCGCCCCCACGTAGCAATCCCCAGGGACATAAGCGTAGTGTTTGAAATAATAAAAAGTGAGATAAAATAAAATAAAGTAAAATAAGTTGTAAATTTATAATTCATGTAGTAAAATTAAAAATAAATAATTTTTAAAGGTATTTAGATATTTATAACAAACCAAACAAAGTCACATATTAAAGATAAAGAGTTAGGAGGTTACTTAAGTTTGTTTCAATTGAGGGGCCGTTTGACGGGTCAATTTTTAGTAAAAACTATCAAAGTTGTCACTGTTATAATAATTGTGCGTTGGTGAACTATTAATTTTTATCACTTTTTTGCTTTAATACAGTAATTTGATATGACAGCAGGTCTTACTTTTTTATATTTTTTTGTTCTGCTATAGTAAAAAAGCTTACCAAACACATAAAAGTTATCACTTTTTTGCTCTATTACAGTAACAATTTCACCAAACAATCAAAAGTTACTCAAAGTTGCCAAAAATTACATTTTTTTTACCAAATACACTAAAAACTATCACTAATAATTTTTAACAAAAACTACCAAAACTTACTAAAAATTTTACCTACCAAACGCCCCCTAAGTGCATATCTAAAGTTTAAGATTAGTATGAATTGAATAAAGAATTTAAATGTAGAGTGGATTAACTTACAAAATTTATCTTGAACAAATGTTTAAAAGTAGAGCGGGTTGAGTTACAAAAAATTTCAGTGTGAATTTAATTAAAAAAAATATTTAAATTAATAAAAATTATTTTTAAATCAGGTTACTTGAGTTACAGTCCAAAACAGTCCGAATATCGATCAACTATAATTTTAATAGAGAAAATGGATAGTAAAATAATTGTCAAAAATATAAAAGATTGTTATGAGTTATTTACTTACTTCTTAATTGTAGGAAAATATTATATATTTAAAAAAAAGAGAGTAGAAAACAACTTAAAATTTATTGTCAGAAATTATTTTTTCATGAGTAGAAATATGAATGTTTACTCTGGTAGACTGTCACTTCTCTAAATCATCGGCCACCCTCTTTAAGAATTCGAATTTAAGAAGAGACTGATGTAGGTGGTCCCCTCTTTTATTTTCTCGTCTGTATTTAGCAGTACTAATTCGCTGAGACCGACTAAAAAAATTGATGATAATAATGAGATTATTCTATTGGAGAACTTAGGGAAAGAAAGAAAATTTTGGGAAAATAAAAATTATTTTAATTTATTTACTTAATTGTTTGTCTAATTTTTAAGAAAAATATTCTATAACTTTAGAAAAAATATAAAAAACCAACCTAACATATTATTCCAAAAGTTGTCTTCAACATGAATGTATATATATATATATATATTAAGTACTTATCAAAAACCAGTAGCTAAGCACGTCAAATATTTTTAAGAAAATAATATTAACACTCTAATTTTAATTTCTACACTCTAAAAATATATTATATAATGTGAAAAAGGGTTGGGGTGTGAAAAGTTCAATTTTGTGTGTTGGTATAAGTTTTTATTTTTATTTTTTTTGTTGTTATAAGAATTAATTTATATTTATATGAAAATAGTTATTGTTGTGGACAAAAAAAATTCTAAAATAATTATTCCAGTATTTTTTGATAAATACAATTTTGTTTTGATATTTTTATTTAAGAAAAGAAAAAGAAAAACCATCAAACAACCAATTTAAAACGTAGGGTTTGAATGGAGTTCAACATCTATTTGGTAACTATTTAATTTAACCATTAGATGGACCCTCTCTCTTTAATAAGTCTTTATTTGTTAGTAATAATAAACTTTATTAGACAATTTTGTATTTTATTTGTCAAACAAAAAATGCTAAACGTACTCTCAATTTATTTACTAAATAATGAAAATTTCATTTTTTCCCTACCAACTTTTTAACTAATATTTTATTAAATGAAGATAGTAAGACTGTCTTTTATAAGACAATCACTAGTTTATAAAAGTTATTGACTTTTTTTTTAATTTTTTTACAAAATAATCAAAAGCTAATAAAATTTGCAAAAAGTTGTTGAAAATTTAAAATTTTTGTCAAATGTATAAAATAAGATTTCCTGAGTTCTATATCACTTAAAATCTAACAAAAACAATTATAGAATCTTATGAAAATTCATTCTCTTCTTAAGTCATCTAAGTAATTGGACAAATTAATCTTTATAACTTATATTTATCGTATTTTTATTCTTTATTAATAATATTAAATTTAATATTTTTTTCTTAAATTAATTTTAATTTAATTCTTAAATTCAAATAAGTGTTCTAAAAACAAAATTTTATTCATCAAATTAATTCTAAAAAATAAGGTGACATGTGATTTGATTTTTTTTTTTTATTTTATATGTTTTATATTCTAAAAATTTTGAAACATAGTAGCAAAAAATGTTATATTTTTCTTATTTTGAGTTAAAAATATTTAAAATAATTTTTTGTTATTTTCATTTTATGTGTAAACTCATTTTCTATTTTCTAAAATAAAATTTGACAACACAAGTGACCAAATATGTTTTAAACTATTTTTCTTGTTTTTAAAAGTTCAAAATGAAAAATAAACTCAAAATAGAAAATAAAAAACAAAAATTAAAAATAAAAAATAAAAAATAAATCAAATAAGGCCTAAATGTTTCGAAACGATGTGTAAATTTAAACTTTTTTCTAGTAAAAATTAATCTTTTGTTTTAAGGAATAGAAAAATTTTCAAACATATAATATATTTGGTTCCATAAGGTTTAGGAAACAAAAATTAAAAAAAAAAAAAGGAAAGAAAGAAAAATCAAATACGATACGCCAAAAATTCAAAATATAAAAAGTAAAAAGGGAAAAAGACAAAACAAATAAATAGCGCGTGCATACACGTCCGGACCCCAGAAAGCCAGGTTGGAAATACTACTGTGAGCCTGTGCCCCATTCTCCCAACTTGGATCATCAACGGCTGATATTATCTAAAGGTGGAGTGGCCCCACAAGGCCGGAGCGGGCCCATTCTTGGATCCTCCGCACAGCTGCGCAGCAGCACCCAATCCCAACCCCACAACCCACGCCTCTGTCCCTATCTTGTCGGTGTTTTAGGCGCGTGTAGTAATCCCAACGGTGGCGGTGTTTTTATATGTCGAATCAATGAATTTCCTTAGGTGGTGTGGCACCTGTAGGACCCTTCAGATCTCCCAACGTGACAAAACAACCGAGAGGAGAGAAACTCGATGCAGAGGTATTCTCTGCCATTGATATATTATATATATATATACATACATGTTACCCTCTCCTACACTCTTCTAGATCTCTCTTCTCTCTCACTCTCCCCCTCTCCTCAATCTCAAATACCCATTGACTATAATATGCTTTCTTGTTGTTTGAGGAATTGGGCTAGTCACCCCGGGGAAAAATGAGTTCTTTTTGTCTGATGTTGATCTCTCTCTCTCTCTCTAATCTCTGTTTTCTTCTTGTGTATCCTTAAAACGCACCAATTATGAATTACCCATTAATTTCCAGTGGAAACCCATATGTCCCAATGAACTTGTCAATGCAGAAGTCCCTCCCAAGACCATATTTTTCTCCATTGAGACCAATTCATTCTTCTCATTACCAAAACTCCAAGAACACCATTAACAACCCCACAAGGCCCGAAAGAATCCGTCCTCTCATAAAACCTATTAGAATAAATCCTAATGAAGCTCTTCCTCCCATCCAAACTAGGGAAAAACGGGTGTATTATGAGGAGAGAGGAGGTTCTTCTTCTTCCCCGGTGGGCATTCACCAGATGTTGGCTTTGTGTGGATTCGGGTATTGGGTACAGGGTTTTAGGGGCTTCCCTTGGCTGGCTCTCAATTTTCACATGGCCTATAATCTTAGGTTACACCCATCAATATTGCAGCTTGTGCAGAACACTGGTAACCTCCCCATGGTGATTAAGCCTCTCCATGGAGTCCTTTCTGATGCTTTTTACATTGGTGGTTCTCATAGAATACCCTACATTTGTATTGGAGGTCAGTGGCACCCCTATACACCTTTTTATTTATGCATATAAAATATAAATTAATCATTCTGGTTTCAGTTTTTATTCCTATGAAGTCAATTTTCCTTGCTCCTTGCTTTTTTAACCTCTTGACTATTTATGCTTTTTTTTTTTTTTTTTTGGTAATTAGACTATTTATGCTTTGTAAGTTATGGCTATAGAAAATTGCACAATTGAATGTAGCTGCAATTTTCAGATTGTAGTCTTGGTAGTAAATAGAAAGCAAAAAAATCTTTTACATTTTTTACAGCTTTGATTTTTGACTTTTTTACCCAAAAAGTTCAGGAGGAAGTCTTAATCAATTTCATTACAAATAGTACTATTGAGAGAATTCAATGTGCATTAGTATAGCAAGCATTGGGAGTTCGAAAATGCACTGAAGTGATAATTCATTTTGCCAGCTCAAGTTCAGAAGTTTGTTGAAAGAGTTACTATGCTACAATGAAATTTACATTCAAATTATTTAGGATGGTATGTCAATTACAGTCACCCATTGCAGCATTGGCATTCTTATCTGTGATTAGAAAAAAATGATAGGATTCCTTCAGCTTGTAAAAACCAAACCCTCGTTGTAGATAGCGATTTACGACCTAATATGAGGATATTTACTATTTTGGACCTTTTGTACCATTACGTCTTGGAGCCACAGGTTCTAACGCTGGAATCAGTCTCTCTACTTGTAGAAAGAATAGTGCCTACATCTGATCCTCCCCAGCTTCCATAATGTAGGTGCCTTATGCATTGAATTGCCTTTTTTGCTTATGTCAGATCTAAAAAGAATAGAATTCAACATTCAACATAATGCTGAACTGTTTTCATGACAGCTGAAATTGGTTTTGCATGATGACTCCACTCATGGGCGGAGCGAGACTTAGCCCCGGGGGGCACGTGCCCACCCTCAAAAAAAAAAAAAAAAAATATGTTATTTTTTTTATATTATCTTTCGTTCTCAATTGGGCCCATCCAAGAGAAGAAAAAAAATTTTAACTTAATACCAATTGCGAAAAAATTTTTTAACTTAATACCAATTGTGCCCAACTAAGGAAAAAAAAAATTAGCCAATATCGATTGTGTCTACCCAATGAAAAAGCAAATTTTAATCCAATAACATCAATGCAATTGTACCTAGTTTATCTAATATAACTAAAAATATCTAACTTCACTTTAACATATTTCTCTTTCTCCTCCTTTCCAATGGTCAAACTTTTTTTTTTACGACTCTCATGGTACTTCACCAATCATTGATGTATCTTATAATTAATGCCCACCCAGAAAAAATTTTCTGGCCCCACCCCTGACTCCACTTGTTGTCAAATGTGATGCAGACACTAAAACATATCAAATTTGTAGTTCTTTTGCAGGTCTTTTCATGGGGGTTGTTGGCATTGGTCCCATTTGCTGGTGAGGCGCTGCCTACGCTTATGGCATGTGTTCTTCTCAGTAACCTAGGAGCATCCATCACAGAAGTCGCGAAAGATGCTGTTGTTGCTGAATATGGCCAAAAGCACAAACTGTGTGGCCTGCAATCTTATGCATTCATGGCCTTAGCGGCTGGTGGAATCATAGGCAACTTATTGGGTGGACTTTTCTTACTCAAAACACAGCAACCCAAATCCATGTTTCTTGTCTTTGCATCCTTACTTGCTCTTCAACTTGCAATCTCTTTGCCAATAGGAGAGGAGTCTCTTGGTTTGCCTCAACCATCAGCTCACAGTCTAGTGAAGAGAACAATCTTGGATATTATCAGTAAACAGTATTACGATCTTAAGATGGCTATCAGTGAGGAGTGCATCTCTCGTCCTCTTACTTGGATTGTAGCTTCAATTGCAGTGGTCCCAATTCTTTCAGGTTCCGTCTTTTGCTACCAAACACAATGCCTAAATCTTGACCCTTCAATCATTGGGATGTCAAGAGTGACTGGCCAGTTGATGCTTCTCTCAATAATTGTACTCTATGACAATTTCTGGAAAAGTATTTCCATGAGAAAACTGATCGGCATAGTGCAGATCTTATACGCTTCTTCTTTCCTTCTTGACCTTGCATTGGTGAAGCAGGTCAATCTGAAACTGGGAATTTCAAATGAGGCGTTTGCGCTCTGCTTTTCAGGCGTATCAGAAATTGCTGCACAATTCAAACTCTTGCCATTCCAAATGCTATTTGCAGGCTTGGCTCCACCAGGTTGTGAAGGATCTCTCACTTCCTTTATGGCCTCGGCTCTGTGTTTGGCATCAATGGTTAGCGGGTTCTTGGGCGTTGGATTGGCTTCCGTTCTTGGAATAACAACGGATAATTACTCGAGCCTGCCATTGGGAATTCTCATACAATTTCTTGCAGCTTTAGTACCGTTGAAATTGATTTCTCACGTCCCCTCGTCGCAACCTGTAGTTGTAAAGGAAAAGAAGAGAGGTATGAGTAAAAGAACGAGAAGAAGTAGAAGGGTGGGAAGAGTCCTTTCTGGTTCTGTTTATGCATATCGGTGCGAAAGAGAATCTGAAGTACAGAAGTGATCTGCTTCAATGCAAAACAGAAATGTGAGATTGTGCAAATCATGCTCCCTTCATCAATTTTGGACAGCCATTCTTTCGACTACCTCAAAGATCAGTTTTGGATTCTTTTGTTGAATGTTGGACAACAATTTTGTCATCCAATGCTTTTTTGAACCAGATTTTGTGATCATGTGACAAGGTCAAAGTAGAGCTACTAGAGAAGGAAAGGTTCTCTGATCGAGTTGGTAGGATTTTATTAAAAGAAGGCCAATGATGAAGGCAGGATCTGCTTCAACATCAAATTGAGATACCAATGATGAAGGTAGGATCTGCTTCAACATCAAATTGAGATACTTTCTGCCCCATTTTGAGCACCCTCCTCCCTAAATAGTTTTAAAGAATTTATATTTTTGTTCAGGGTAAAATATACTTAACACGCTTTGTATTTTATTACCAATCTCATTTTAGATCATATACTTCTAATTGTGTTACTTTGTCTTAGTATATTTGATTTAATTTCAATGTCACATTTCCATCCAATTTTGTTAGAAATTTCGTTTGTTCACTGAAGTTCATGTGACAGAAATTCTAACAGAATGAGATGGGAGCAATATTGAGACTGGATCAAATGTTGCAAAGTAACGCAATTGGAAGTACAGGTCTTCAAGTGAGATTAATGGTAAGTATAGAGATTACAAGTTTTTACCTTTTTTGTTGATAGATAAAATATGAATGTTAGCAGGATGCATATGTCAAGTTTTGCTTGTGTTTATTTATTTATTTTTTTTTTTTTTTAAGTAATTGCATTTGGTCTAATGGGAATGGAAACGGGAGCGTGAATATGACTGGGAATCGGAACGTAATGTTAACAAGTTAAGAAATTAAAATGAGAATTCACTTTCTAATGTTTGATACGTATGGATGCATTTATGAATGGAATAGGAATATGAGTTTATGAATGAAATAGGAATGAGTTTAAAGGTTAATTTGTCAATTTTTTTTTGGAAACACGTTAACCACAAGCAGGAAGGACCTTTGAATACACATCAATCACAGACTTACATATAGTTCGATTTCTTCGTGATAGAAAAAATCCATTGATTTGTTCTCCACCGATTAACCGAGCCAGTGAACTGCAAGAAAGGAGAACACTCACAAGGGAGACTCTATAAATCTATTCACTAACTATAAATAAGTATGTTTAAGAACAATAAATAAGTTTGAGCGTGGCCTTTAACTCATGTAGCAGAGCATTTCTTTCGCCCGTTCATGGTCTCGGGTTCGATCCCGGCAATTGTCCGCTTTCCTATTTACCTTTCAAAAAAAAACAAAAAAAACAAAACAAATCATGTTCATGAATTTTATTCAATCGAGCTTGTCTTTAATTGAACTTGACTCATATATTTATCGAGTTAAAAAAAAATATGTTCAAACTTATTCATTTGCTGTATTAAATGAATTTAAAGCTCTCAATGAGTTCCAAAAAAAAAAATTGCTGAGCAACTATCACAGAGATGGAAGCCCTTTGGTTGAGGTACACGGGAAGGAGCTCTACCAAGTAAAGGTCAAAACGTGCATAGCTCATTATTTATGCACCACATGTGAATTTTTGGTTGGTTTAAGATTTAAACTTGTTGGCTTGGTGTTTAATTTCAACCTTATTAAAACTTTCCATTTTGGCATTGCTACAATGGTTTAAACCTAAGGAGTATGGATATAAATATCAAATATAAATATAATATTGATATAGACATAGATACAATAATTTTAACAAAATAAAGATATAAACACGGTGGGATACAAATAAAAAATATAAATTTTGTATCTTTTATAGCTATCTATATGAATATATATATAACTTCCACGCAACAAAACAATGTAATATATAATTCAATATACAAAATATAACAAAATATAAATTATAAAATTTTATAATTTTAGGAGTTTCAACTACTCAAATCTAGAACTTTGATCATACGTTTAAATAATAAATAATACAGTAATAGAACATGATGAGTCCAAACACATATCTTAGATATCTTAGAGTGTTCGAGAAATATGTATGTCCACTCATTAATTACTCACTTCGAAGTTTGAAGCAAAATAATAGACATTATGAAAAAATTGTTGGAAAGTCACTAAGGTATAACGTTTGGTAGCAAAAATCTACGAAAAGTTACAAAATGAATATTTGGTGAAACAACAACTTTTGTTATTTTTTTACTCTGTTGCAGTACTTTGCTCCACTCAAAATTTTATCAAACACATATAAAAATTGTTAAAAATTACTAAAAATAGTTAAAAATTTTATCAAATACCTAAAAGTTACAAAAAATTGTAAAAATTGTAACTTATTTCACTAAACACACCAAAAATTACAATTAATAACTTTTAATTAAAAATTATTAAAAATTTTGCCTCCAAACATTTCCTAAAGTGGCTAAGGATAAGTGAACAACTAGATTTGAAGAATTTGAAAAAGTGATAGAACTCTAAAATTAAGGGAATTAAAAGAAGTATTCTTCCTTATATGTTAGCATAGATCAATAATAAAAAATACTCTTTTTTTTTTTTTTTAATGGGATGGACATGGTAGATACATAATTAAAAATTATAATTCCGTTTAAAATTTTAAATTTTTTAAAAAATTTTAAAAAATTTCAAAATTTTTCAATTTCTTCTAATTAAATTTCACCATATATCACTTTTTTATTATTTCAATAATAATTATTTATTTATTTATTTATTTGAACTTTTTTGAAATTCTAAAAACCCCTAAAATGAAAAAAAAAAAAAATAGCAATGATTTTCCATAATTGCCATTAGCATCTGACTAAAATTGTTGTTGGAAACACATTCATGCGTAAGCCGCCAATGGATGGGACAGTCGATCAACGGGACTATTCAACTCCGTGATGATAACCAATCCCTTCAG
>JAVXUM010000046.1:20375297-20392464 GCA_035590655.1 Pouteria glomerata
ATTTTTGGGTCAAATTTTGATGTCAATGGAATGTTTTTATTAGCCTTTCAGAAGTCCAAAATATGAATTTAAAAAAAAAAAAAAAGACCTAGACTTAAAGCAGTCATTTATAGCCGAGATTCGAATCTAGTTTGAAAATAAGGTTAAGGGATAAAACGGTCATTTTACATTCCAATGGAGTAATTGAGAAAAATTTTTTTATTATAAAGGAATTATTTTTTCTTATTTTTTATTTTTTCACTTTTTGGATCAAATTTTCCATCACTTAAAGTGTAGAATGCCTTTTCTCACTTAATGTGGGAGTAGCTATTCCCATGAAATAGCATTCTAACTTAATTTTTAATACCAAACATGAGAATAAGCTAAAGTGAGAATGAATTCCATTCCATTCTATTCCATTCCTACGTACCAAACATAACCTTAAGGTTTTAGACATTAGGTAATAGATTCTCATATGAGTTAAAAGGCTAATTTGTTTTTTTTTTTTGTTAAAGACATTAAATAACTTTGTTAATTAATGTCTTAAAAAGAATTCCTCATTTTTCAAAAATTTTATGTAATTACTTTGTAATTTAACAAATATGAAAATTCTTTAGTTAGATCATCGATCAAAACTTAACCAAAGAGAATTTCTCATTTCCCCAGTACTTTAGCTTTTCCTTCTAATATAACTCAAGGGTGGCCTCACAACTTTATAATAACTTTTAGGTAATTAAATAAGCGTAACACAGTCGGGCATATCAACAAAAACTAAAAGTAATACTCCTCCAAAGAATTCTCCACACACATTTTTACGGTCGGGGTCTGGATAATTGGGTTTAATTTTTCTTTTTTTTTTTAGTTTAATTTTTTTTCCTTTTAAATTTAGTCCACGTATCTTCAATTTTTTTGCAACTTAATATATTCTATCTTTAAATTCTTTATTCAGTTTAAATTTTTATAATTTAACTTATTATGTATTTAATCTCTTTGTTTAGCTTACATGAACTCAAATCTTAGCTTAGATGAACTCAAATCCTAACTCCATAAACGAACAGGGATATATGTGATAAAATTGGACAGGTACAAACAATATATTTGTTAAAAGTAAATCAAAATCTCATAATCAACCTTTTGTCTGATCTATGCTTTCAAATCAAATCAAATTAACAGTCTAAATACTTGGACGAGGTTGCCATTTATATTAAAACATCTTAAGTTGCCAAACTTTGTCAGATAGAGATATAGATGAGACAGGTTGAATTCACCGTGTGTATATGCATGTCTACGACATGTGAATTTTGGTTGGTTTAAAATTTAAATTCATTGGCTTGGTATTTAACTCTCACCTTATTAAAACATTCTATTTTGGCGTTATTACATAAAAAATATGAATATAAATATAAATACGGGTCTGATATTAATATAGATATCGATATAATAATTTTAGCAAAATAAAGATACAAACACAAGGATATACAGGCAAAAAAATTTATAAATTTTGTCTATTTTATAGTTATATATTATATGAATATGTAATTAACTTCCACACAACAAAACTAATATAATATATAATTTAATAAATAAAACATAACAAAATATATATAATTATAAAATTTTAATTAACTACTCAAATGTATAATTGTTTCTTGATAATATATATGAGGAATAAATGATAAAGTAATAAAATAGGATAAGTTCAACACGTATCTAATGGTATCCTCGAAGTATATGTGCTTGTTTGTTGGTTATCCAGTTCGAAGTTTGAAGCAATATAGTAGACATTTTAAAAAATTTGCTAGAGACATACTAGAGCGGCTAATTAATTAGTCATTGAATTGGGGTATTACCGTACATAAATCATGTGTACTTAACTATATTTTTGAGACTAATTACACTGTTAGCTAGCAATAGATAATTACTATTATCTGAACTTAGAATACAATTTTTTCATACCTAGACATAAATAAAATTATTATAAATACATCATTTCATACCGATGGAGGGTCTTAAACCCTAATTCCATTCTCTTAGGAACCTTTTGGAGCTTCAACCAAATTTAAAAAATTTTAAAAATTTTACAAGTTTGAATTTTTTAAACTCCAAAAATATTTTAATAATTTTAAAAAATTTATCAAAATCCATTAGGCCAAATCATTATAATGTGTTCTAATAAAATTTGGCAAATTTTTTAAAAAATTGAACTAATATTTGTATTAAAAAGTTTCACAAAACTTCAAAAGTTTTTAAGGCTCTTTACTAAAATTTTGTTACTTTATATAATTTTTAACAACTTTATATCAAATCAAACTTAATTATCCAACTATTATTTCAAAATTATATTTTACACTCCCAATTTTAAAAAATTTCATTTTTGTTAACCTTTTTTTTTTCTTTTTTTTTTTTTTTTTCGTAATCTTATAACTCAAAACCCTAACTTAGGCTAAGATGAAACCATGGTAAATTTATCAAAGTTTTTAATTACCAAATGAAATTTTTCTTTACTTTAGTTCAACCTTTTTTTGACTATTTGGATGAATGTTTTCAATATTTTCATATGATTTACTTTCTTTGTGATTTTTGATTAGTCATAAGTAGAGATGGCATATTTGGTAAATTGAGATGGCATCTTATTCTTGATTAGATTTAATTTCAAATTTAATTGGCCTTCTAAATCCAATGAAATTTGAATTTTTATATTGGTTTCATATATATGAGGAGGGATATTAGTGAAGGGAACATATGAGTTAAAATTAATATAATTAAAAATATATTTCTCAGATAGATTGAGAAGTTTTATAGGATCACATTGTGCGATTATATTTTGGGAGTACTTAGAAGGCTCTTTGTTTGACAATAAAAATTACCACCGATTGTGCTTAACACGTTCATTGAAAATTAAGAAATTCTAATATGTAAGACAACATAAATCAGAAGGATAGGTCAGAGAGAGTTCTAACCACAACCTTTCCGATACTTAAGTTAGTGTTTGTTAAGGGATTGAAAGAAAAGAATAGTGAAATCAGTGAGCTATAGTGAATATACCTAGATTCGTGATTAAGTGTTGTATTTATAGTAAGAAAGATATAATAAAGTAATATTATCTTCGAGAAAAGGTAATAATTTTAGCCCCGTTTGACTGCTTGGTACAAGTATTCACTTCATTTTTATTTAATAGCAGCCATATAGTATTAAATAAGGGTAAGATGGGAATTGACTTTGGAGGCTTATTCAGACAAGGGGAGTGTCTAAATGTCACATCACCGTACCACATGTAAAAGAAAAAGGCAACGAAGTAAAAATTTTTTGTTTTAAATGAACTAAAACATTATAAATGAACCGGATTTATTACTACATGCTCTCATTACGTGTGGAACCTCATATTTGTGGTCGGATAGGTGTCAAATTCCTTGCATTTTTGCTCGCCAATCTCTATTTAAAAAACTGTCATATGTCCTTCTTAGGTAGTTGTCACGTGTTACGATATATTTTACATCAACACTCTTAATTTCAAAAATATTAACTAGGCAACATTTTTATTACCTTTAAGAATAGTTGAATATTTTGGTTTTAGGAAGTGTCATTTGGAGACCCGGTTGATCCTAACCAAAGTAGACAGGGGAGGCAATTGCATGGATTTTAGTGCATCGTGGGATATAGCGAATAAGAGTAAATTTAATTAAGTACAGGATATATGTTATGTTTGAAATCGTATAAAATTATATAAAATTATAAAAGTTAATATCTCATACTTTGTGTAGTGATTATAAAATTTAAATTTTATAATTTCATAATACGTATTTATAGAGATTTATAAAATTTATATTTTTTTTATAATTCCAAATGTTGCCATAGTTGATTTGTAATTAGGGTATGCAACTGATATTATTGATATTTTTTAATGTAATTGATATTACTGATTTTTTTAGGGGATTATTATTTTTTTTGGGATTATTATTTTTTTTTTGGGTTACTCACTTAAAAGGATCAGAATTTTATCTAAAATTGTTCAAAAATTTTCTCGTTAAATTACGTGTCTTTATGTATGTAATTTAATTACCAAAATTTAATTAGATTTTAATTTATTCTTAGTTCTTGCATGATTTGGTTGGTTGTTATCTTTATAAAAATTGGGTATTTAAATTTTTAATTTTTGAATTTTGAAATATTCTATCATTTTTCCCAATTTTTAAAAGGCCATTTGAAAATTTAATTTTTACCAAATTTTGAAAACTTCTTGTTTGTTTATTTTGATAACTTTTGAATTGACAAATTATTATAGTTGGATAAAAAAAGTAGTAAAAATTGATTCTTTGCCAAACACTCAATAAATAAAAATTAATTGTTTTATATTTAAAATTTATCAACCAAATGCTACCTAAATCTTTTTCTTCTTCAATTTTTTTTTTTTTTTATTTTTTTTTTCCTTCTCCCTTCAACTTTTTCTCCTCTAGCTTATTAACGGTTACTTTTAAGGATAAGTGGATAGCTAGATTTGAAAATTTTGAAAAAGTGACAGAACCTTAAAATTAAGGCGGTGTTTGTTAGTGGTATAGAAAGGCTGGACTGGATTGATAGTCGGTGGGGTCTACACATATACAGTATTTGTTTGGGTTTTGAGGCAATTCGTGGGTCCCACGGATTAGAGTGATAATCCAATAAAAGGCTGGAAATGTTATCCCACGAAAGTCATGGTATTATTAATACCTTACATCTGGATTTATTTTCTGCCAAGATATAGAAGGTTCAAAATTATTTTCTGTCACATCGCATATCAAATCATATTTTTTATTCTACTTTATATTGCACCAACTAAACACCAAAAAAATAATCTGATATAAAAAATTAATTTTATCTTTTATCCAATCCCATATATTATCCCATAGTGTTATTTATCCCTTATTATCAAATTCCCCAAAACAAACACAGTTTAAGGGAAATAAAAGAAGTATTCTTCATAAATAAATAATAAAAAATACATTTTTTTTTTCTTCTGGGATGGGCATGACAAATAATAAAAAAATACATTCTTTTTCTTTTTCTTCTGGGATGGGCATCATAGATACACAGTTAAAAATTAAAATGAAAAAAAAAATGGCAAACATTTTCCATAATAGCCCTTAGCAGCTGACTAAAATTGACGTTGGAAACATATTCATGCGTAGGCCGCCCATTGATGGGATTCAACTCCGTGATAATAACTTATCCCTTCAGAGACAAGATGATTGAATACAGCATAATACCTTAAAAATATCATCTCTGTTTGTGCATATCCGACATTGGAAAACTTGTGTGCATATATATATTCATGTATAAAGTTAAATAGCATCAGCATGAAGAAAAGCTATGGATCTATACAAGACATTGATAATTAATTAGTAGATTCAAGATAATAAGGTGTAATCTTTTAATATATGGTCCATTATAGCGGTACATTATTAAATAAGATACTATTAATACACGTGGCACTTAGAATGCGGGCAATGATGACAAGAACAATCACTAGCAAGTTCCCTTGAGATTATGGAATTTTAGAGAGAGAAAGAGAAGCCAATTTCATTAACTTAAGAAGTGTTCATGCGAAGTTATAATTAATATATATTTATATATATAATGGATTAATTAGTGAGGTTAATTATGGCTTTTCTCCTCCCCCAGAAGATGCCATAATCTTTTTAGTGTTCTTTCTGAAACTTTATCAGAAGCTTTTGTACTTGCAGTTCACCTTTTCAGTGGGGGAGATAAGTTAAAGAAGCATAGCTTTTGATGCACTTAAGCGAATTTACACTACTATAGCACATATTTAACATATTATAATTCCACTTAAGTAAGAACTTTCTTGTCATATGATAACTATGCTCATCATCAACTCTTACGTAGAACAGCATTATAATTAGCTGCAAAACAACGCGTACATGGTAGATGATCAACTTAATCAACCGGGTACAAAGTAATTAATTAGGCTGCACTACATTTTTGACAAACCAAATATTTGTGATTCATGGGAACCTTTGGTTAATCCAATCTCAACTATAGATATATAGCTAGCATACAATTATATTAGAGCATAAGCATTGATAAAACTTGATATTATTGAAGAAAAGTAACGACATAAAACAGCAAAATTTACTAAAATTTTTTATTAGAATGATACGGGACATTTGTGATCAGCCTATCATTTTGATAACAGTTGTTGTTAACACAACGTTCTGATGAATTTTTTTTTTTTTTTAAATAAACTCTAGTAGGATAGCATTAATTCTTCTTCGAAGAATCAATAGAAGAAGGAGGGAGTGACCAAATTGTGCAGACCAGCTTTGTTGGGTACCGCAAATGGCAGGCTGATCAGATTGCAGCCATGGATATCGTCTAAGTTCCACAAACCATCCCAAAAACTATTGTCCTCTTGGTGGGGCTGGTTGGGAGTTACGTGATGAGATGCATAGCAATTATTATTGAACGGTGGATACATGAACCCTTGTTGTTCCTGATGATGATCATCATCGCTAGCAGTGTTGTTGGGATATACAATTTCCATGTCTTGCCTCATGATCACTTGTGGCGGCGCAAGAGATGACGGCGCTAGTTTGTCGTCGTTCTCTTCGAGTAACGACGACATGATCCTTTTTATCTCTGCGAGTTGGTTCATTTGTTGCTGCTGCTGCTGCTGCTGTTGTTGTTGCTGCTGAAGCTGTTGTCTCCTCAAAAGACGGGCTTTCGCCTTTTCGGTGTTGTCGGAGGAGGATTTTGCCTTCTTCTTGAAATGAGTTCTCCAGTAATTCTTGATCTCGTTGTCAGTTCTTCCGGGCAAGCTTCGCGCTATTGTTGACCATCTATGTAATTTGATGAAAGTTATATTAGTTTAGAGATCAATCATAGTTGCAAAAGGACTACATATACATATATGTATATATGTAAAATGAATTTTTAATTTTGCAGCTAGAAATTAATTTAGTTAAGGTTGGATATATATATATACACACACATATATACGCAAGTAAGTATGTTACCTGTTCCCCCACCTAGCATGAAGCTCTACAATTATGTTCTCTTCATGTGGGGTGATTTGGCCCCTCTTTAGGTCTGGCCTCAAGTAATTCACCCACCTCAATCTGCAGCTTTTTCCATTCCTTTTCAACCCTGTACAAAGCAACAAAAACCAAATTCATGAAACTTTTTCCCGAGAAAAAAAAAAAAGAAAAGAAAATGATTATTGAAGAAAATGGAGTATTAATTAATGAATTAATCCTCACAAACTGAGTGTATACGCATATGTAGACATTTCCTTACTGAGCATGCCCAGAACCACGGAGTTCCTTCATGGTCTAGTTAGAGTCATATGTGATGACTCGACTCACCCAATTGAAAAATAGTGTGAAAATATTGAAAGATAAAGAGTGTTGTATTAGTGGTAAGTTCAATTATACTATATATGTATGTATCTATGCATATATGTAAGTACGTACCTGCAAGTGTAGCCACAGAGTTCCATCTTCCTTCACCATGCAGCTTGACATACTCAATGAGCAACCTATCTTCCTCAGCAGTCCAAGGGCCCTTCCTCCAACCTTCTTCTAGGACAGTGCCCCACCCCAAGTGTTCTGCCATCTCTCCCCAAGACATAAAACCAATAAAGGCTAGCTATAGAATTGGATATTATATATATAGGCACTTAAGCTTTGTATGTCCTCAATATTCTGCGACAAAGGCCTGGGGCTTTGTTGCATATTTATACTGCTTGGACAAATGCCCCGATCGACTTCATTCCATCACTAAAAGCCGATGCCCTTGTCAAATCACCAATATCTTCTCTCCATATTAGATGATGATCCCCCACAAATATTAATTAAGACCATTTAATAGGTGAAATTATCAAAATGCCCTCCTCGACTTTTCCTCTTAAATGAATATCTTTAGGCCCAGTTATTATAGTAAATAGTCACCAATTATTGGTAATTCACCCCCAAGATGACAAATTTACCAAAAAAGTAGCATGGATATATAATCAGTTGGCTAAGGCTAATCTATTTGATCTAGGTGTGTGAATGTCCATAGAAATAGTTGTAACATATCATATTGTTTTAAGCAGGAAGAAGAGAATCGAATTAAGCGGGGGGCTATTACGATATTGTGAAAAAGGAGAGAAAGGGACAATCTATTTTATAGTAGAAAGTTAAATTAAAAATATGAAATATTTAATGAGATTTTTAACATCGTACATAAAAGGAGATATGACCCTTGTAATTCATATAAAACTCAATCATTGGTTTTGAGTAGGAGTGGAAATAAATTGAATATTTTTTAAACTATTTGAGTCCAGCTCGAGCTCAGTTTATGAACAAAAACAAGTTTAAATTAATCAAACTTGATTTATGACTTATTTAGAATCAAGTTCGAATTTGAATGTAGAAAAGTTCAACTTGAAAACTCGTAAGACAACTCGATAAAATAATATATATATTTTATATCTTTTAATAATATTTTAATAATATTTTATTTATTATATTTTAAACAAAAATGATGTCTTTTTTAATCAAATTATTAGCTAGTCAATTTTAAGTCTAAATTCTTATTTATCGAACTGGATTCAAGTTTATATAAAAGTTTAAATTTATACTCGAACCTAGTGTAAATAACTTGAGCCAAACTCAAAACTTGTATAAAAGTTTAAATTCGTAATTAAACCCAGTATAAATAATTCGAATCGAGTTCTAATAAATTAAAACTCAATTCTGCTCTAGTCATTCCACCCATAGTTTTGAGTACCAAAGGAATTGCCAAAGCATTGGTAACATGTTCTAATCTGGATCCAAATCGAGTAAAGTATGTATTTGTTGATGGTAAAGTGAACCCTAGAGAAATAGGAATGCCATGGGCAAAGGGACACGTATGACTGGGGCATATGAATCTAGACAAATTAATAACTAATAACCCTAAAAGCATCGCCTTAGGGGTTTCTAATTAAACATTAGTTGGTGGCAAGATTTTTTATACTTTGAAAACTACCGCAAGTCCAACGAGAGTTAACCAGGTGTTGAGTTTGCTTACTTCTAGCTTAAAGGAGAGAAATTGGACAATCACCACCCAAACCTTGATTAAACTATGATTTCTTGGGATTGCATGTTGAGTATTGGGGCTATAAAATATTGATGCAACCATGGGTTGGATACATCACTCGGGGAACACATGGAGTTCATTTGATGAGTCTAGGAAAGAATGCTATGGTGATATGGGGAGGCATGGATTGTTTTTGCTACTAATTAAGAGATATTGGATCACGACAAGGAACCTCTATTAATCTAGTGTTGTTTGAGTGCCATAGATATTGCTAGCCTTATAAGCCAAGATATTAGATTCTTAGTGATAGATTTGGTTAATCGTCCATGGACTAATCAAACCCTAAACAGCTAGATGCTTCTTATGGTGGACAGATAATGTTATATAGAGATATAGAAAGGGAAACATACAAGCATGGCATTCTTTGTTCTAGTTTATGTTGTAAATGAATTGAGTATTCTTTGGATAGGTTTGGACTCGGCTTGTTAAGAGTTTTGCTCGAGTTAATTATTTAATAAATAAGTTAAATTTAAACGAAAAAAATAGGCTCATTTAATAATGGAGTCAAGTCGAAATAATACCTGACTTGAAAAATTAGAGTTCTGTTAGCGTTTTGTCTTGTTTAATATTTATATATAATTAATTAATAAACATCTAACATATTTATATCATAATTATATACGTGTTTTATATTCAATAAATTGTATTATAATTTATTGAAATTTTAATTTAGCAATTTGTAGGCTAATTATTACTCTCTAAATTATCTTTCATTGTAATAATAGTATAAGTTAAAAATTATATAGCTATATATAATATTTTTGTATTATTAATTACATTTAAAATATATGTATATATATGTGAATATATATAACATTTAAATTACAGTAAGTTAAAGGTCTTTTATTGTAACTTATGAAAATTTACTTCATTGTGATATTTTTTTTTCCTTATTATAAAACAATAGGTAAACTTAGAATAAAAAATAAGACTCATTCGGTAAACGAGTAAAACCAGACTTAGTTAGTTTACAACTCTAATTTTGGATATACATTTTTTTTTTGTGTATGTGAATCTTTCTTTTTTTTTTTTTTTTTCCTTTTCTTTTAATTCACGGGGGGCTTCAATATAGCTTCAATAGCAATATATATATTTATGGATAATATTGATAATTATCATTGATCTGGCGTTCTTGTATTAGGCAAGCTAGTGGAATAGTACAGATGGCTAAACATTCAACAAAGGAAATTGTACAAATGTCTCCGGCAATAACTAAGGTTGCGTTTAGCTAAAAAAATAATAAAAAATTACTAAAAGTTTGCAGTGCTATAATAATTTATTATTTGGTAAAATAATAATTTTTGTCACTTTTCTACTCTACTATAGTAATTTGATATGATAATGAGTCTCACTTTTTTACATTTTTTACTCAACTACAGTAAAAAATTTTACCAAATATATAAAAGTTACCACTTTTCTACTCTGCTACAGTAACAATTTTATCAAATATCTAAAAGTTACCAAAAATTATTAAAAATTACATTTTTATTCATCAAACACACCAAAAATTGCTACTAATAATTTTTAACAAAAAAAACTACCAAAAGTTGCCTAACATTGCACCTACCAAACGCCCTCTAAATAACAGGATTTCTTCACACAGTTGCCTTTTAAAGGGTGCCATGTATGCACATGTTCAAATTATCATAGTTGTCAGATTCGGTTCAACCACTGGGTCATCCCGCCGAACCATCGAATCGACCCCTGCTTTGCTGAAATTAAAAAAAAAAAAAAAATTAGGTTAGTAACCGGGTCAATACTAGGTCTCCTGATTTTTTCTGGGTTGACCAACTCAAACCAGGTCAGATTAAGTTTCACCGATTCAATACCTTAACCGATTAATTTATCAACTCGGTCCAATTCAAGTGCTGGGTCACCGGATTAGCGGGTTAATCCACCGGACCGGATCGAGTTTGACAACTATACAAATTATAGTCTTACTAGATGAATCTGGCGCTTAAAGGCATGAGCGGTTGCAGAATAAATATATATATATTATTTTATAAAATATAATATAAAAGTTTGAGTTTTAACTTCACTCATTCTCTCAATTTCTCATGCTTTTGTCACATTATCAATCATCTCATCAATTATGTAAGACAACAGAGAATATATTTTATTATATAAATTATTAGTGCAATAGGCACAATAATGATTTAAATATAAAGTGTGTATATGTACAATTTTGATACATGAAATGATTGAATCTAATTTTAACTCGGTAAACGCTTCTTCCTTGAAAGCCAAAAGTTGGCAAAAACATACCAAAGATAAATTAATTTCATAGACATTAATGTAGGAATCTATTAGGTTTTATATTGTTAATTGGTAATTGGTAATTGGTCAGGGTATGACATTTTTTTTTTTTTTTTTTATATTGTTAATTGGTAATTTGTCAACAAAATGATAAAATTAATTCATATATTCTTTAACAGTGGATTAAGGTGTTTCAAAATATAAAATTAGGTCTCATTTTGTATATTAAAATTAATGAAAATTTATTAATTTTTTTATATTTTTTTATATTTTTTCTAATATAATTTTAATACATATCATTATATCTTTATTATATTTTTTAATCAAATTTTTACTAACTAAACACCTTCAAACAAGTTCTGGGCTAGGACAGAGTAACGTTACACTCCATTAAAGTAGCCAAAGATCGATAATCGAAGCAGAGTTGAAATCTCGTGAAATTGAGAATTGATTGGACGTTTGCATGAAACTGGTCGAATCCTGACTTGAGCAAGAATTTCTGGATGATCCTAGAATAGGCCAGATAGGCTGTTGGACATGCAAAAAGCTGGTTAGATTTTTAACAACATTTAGATTTTTGTCACTTTTAAGTATTTAGTAAAATTTTTAACAACATTTAATAATTTTTAAATTTTTAGTAAAATTTTTGATAATTTTTAGTAATTTTTATATATTTAATAAAATTTTTAGTAATTTTTAAGTTAAGTAAATTAGTATAGTAGAGCAGAAAAATGATAAAAGTTAGTGTTTTACTAAATACTAACTTTATCACTTTTGATAATTTTTTACACTTTTTTGTACTACCAAACGGGTATAAAAAACACTAGTTTGTCATACAAGATTGATTGGATTTTTTTTTTTAGAAAATTGTTTGAGAACTTTAAAACTTAGTAGATTATTTTCATAATCAATTGCATACTAATACTGCCTACATAAATTATTAGACAATTATATATTATTGTTGAAAATTAATATTTGGTCGTAAAACATAATATAAATCATACTAAACACATTTTGAAAGATAGGTTTTTAAAAATATTTTGACGAATTTCTTTTTTAAAAATATTTTTAAGAATTTCTAGTAACTTTCATCAAAACTTTCACAAGTTCATGTTTGGCCCGTGAATCGTTTTCCAACAAAATGAAGGAGTTTATAAAACATGTATTTTTTTTTTCCCAAATTCTAGCAGGTTTGCGTTTTTGAAATATTAAAAGCTAAAGTTTAACTTAAACTTTCGTGAAAACTCATTCTCAGCCTGCTAGAAACTTGATCAATATATCAAAAGATCTAGATCTAGCGGAATGTATGAAATCAATTCCTACATTTTATTGCATACTAGAATAGTTCAATCTATACCTTATATTATAGGTGGGCCCGTCAAGACCATAACGTATCACCACGTTTTTAAAGTCGACGTTCACGACAACTCTCATTTTAGGTAACTTTCACTCTAACAGTAGGTAGTCTTTTTCTTTTTGGGGGCTCACACTGTACTTCAAATCTGCTTTGATATCGAATATTAGAAACTTGATTAATACACTAAAAGACTCTTGTCTAACGAAACATCTGAAATCAATTCCTATACTCTATCCCATATTAAAATAGCTCAACTCATATTTCATATCATATGTGGGGCTCATTAGGATCATAACATGGTCTCAATAATTTTCCATTGATGAGAACAAAATTTCCTTCTCCAAAAGTGTTTTTAGGTAACTACAATCAATCTCTCTCTCTCTCTCACAAAATATAAATTGCACTTGGAAACTACAAAAAAAAAAAAAAAAACAAACAAACGAAGATTGCTTGTATCAATCATTTTTTTACGTCTAGTTGACAAATTTTAAAAATTTTAATCAAAGTCCTTCAAATTATTCCAATCAAAAATTTTTTGAAAAAAGTTATACAAAAAAAATAAGTAGCAACTAATAAAAATTTATCAAATTTTATAAAAATTTATGAAATTTAAAGTTTTAAAATAAATACATAAAAAATAAAAATGACCAAATTGATAAAAATTGATGTTTACTTGTGCACGAATCACCTATATGTATATTTATGTACAACAGACTAGGACGTAACAAAATTATCACCAAAATACCGTACGAGTCAAAGTCAAAAAAAGCTGAACCCCTTTTTATTTTTTGATCGATTTTTGTCACAAAATTATTTTTAGTTTATTAATTTTGTGTGCCACGTGTAGAATAATTATTTTGTTCCTGTCACAGAGCTATCGTTCGTCCGTGCTATATATGTACGAATGGCAAAGAATAATGAAACACGCCAAGAAATCTTATTATTTAACAAAAATTAATATATAAGCATGCTTAGTGACATAAGCTTTTAGTGATAACATGAGCTGTCAAAAAGTAGAAAAGATGAGAGAGAAAATCGCTGTGAGGTTTTGTTCTTACACCTTTTGGATTATTTTTGTTTGGGTGTCCTTTCAAAGAAGATTAGGATAAGAAGTCTTGAGATGTTGTGGGAAAGGAACATTCTTATAAAATATTTTACATATATGTGTGTTTGTGCGTGTGATGGCTTTTGTGTTGCTTAAGCTGAAGGGACATGCCAACGAGTTTCTAGAAAAACATATAGCTTTTTGTTTGATTTATTATTATTATTATTATTATTTTTTTTTTTTTTTGGGTGCTAAGCCAAATTATTGAATTTGCATAATCTTTTGTGCATCACAGTTTTCATTTAATCATCATCACTTTCGGTTTCCACTCGACCTTAACTCAAGGAGGTAATTCATGTACAAACACGATAAATTTTACTTTTTTAACAATTAAAAATGTAAGTTTTTAATTAATTATACTCTTAAAAAATGATTAATTAATAATTAAAATGTGAAAGTCACTAATTAGCAATATGCGCATATTCATTCAAATAAAATTTAGATAAAATTAATAGGAACAAAATAAAATTTACCTAAAATAATCAAATATTTTCACACTTGTACCAGTCTAAATAGATGTGACATGTCACAGTTGCCATTAAAAAAAAAATTAGGTTATGACTTATTAAACAACATCACATCACTAATTAAAAATATATTTAGTGATAATTATTTATATTTAATTTCATTTATCTCAACGTCATGCATGTTCTGTGAAAAGTTTTAAGTAAAAGTTTTTAAGAATATAAGTAAAAGTTTTTTTCTTCAATTTTACACCAAAAAAAAGTAAAAATATTTTTTAAAAAATATTTTGTATTGAACAAACTAACACAGCCTTAATAATAAATATTTTCTTTACAAAAATCTTCATAACTTGTCGTGATTCAAAAGATGGAACTCCCACCTTGAGGGTCTCCACCACCATGTCCTAAATTATGGTGGAGGGGATAAATCGTGAGATATGCGTTAGTGGTGTAGGGAGCGGAGACTGTCTTTTACCGTCTGTACAATGCAAGGATCTGTAACCCCTTAGAATCGAATCCTCGCACGACCGGTTGAGCACTACTTCACTTCTGTCCTAAGACCAACTGATCTATGCCCCGTAGCTAACTTGCTGCGATTCAACGTGAGCACTCTTTTCGTTCAAAGTCACCATTGAGTATTGGGATCCAAATCCTAGGCATATCAGCCCAAAGATTAATCAAAATTTTGAAAAACAACGAGGCATAAAAATATCCTCCATTTTCCTTTGTAGTTAGTAGATGATGGGCCCCCGGGGCATAGGTCGAATGGTAAAGGGTGAGCGTGCGGTTAAGTCTGCGCCAGTCGGCGCGGGTTCGATTCCCACTCATGGCAATATTGAACATGCATTGCACGTGATCGGTAAAGGCGAGCGCTCGCACCCTAGCCACCCGACGCACATCCCACGATTTACCTCCCTCACGATGCTCTAGGGCAGGGGCGGTGGGAGCCCCTAAGGTCAGGGTATGACCTTTTTAGTAGATGATGGGGAATATGCATGCCTCTTTGGCTATATATATATATATATGTGTGTGTGTATATGCATAATCGATAGATAACATAGGCATATATATTACTATATGATCATGTACAGCAAGTACAGATATGCTTTGTCCCTGGTAGATCATGAAATAATATCAAACAAATGACTTTACTTACCATGAAGGATTTGGTCTGTGCTTTTTAGATTTTCTTAATTTATTATTTCTCTTTGAGGGGAAGGCGATCTTTTGATATGTATGGTACATACAAATTTATATTGCTATTAATTAATCCTAGTATGTTATTTTAATTTACTAGCTTACTAGCTCAATGCTTTCCAGATTTTCTTTGTTTTCTCTGATAGGAGCTGGGGATCTTCTCCCATATGTGTATATATTTCTCTCTGTTTTTTTTTGGGGGAGGTTCTGATGTAGTTAGAGGTTAGAAGTGCAACTATATTATATTTATATATATATATATATATGTTATTTTATTTCAGCATCTACTTTACTTTCTGATTGTTTTATGTCCAAATCAGAAATGGTAATTGTCATGCTTCGAGTTGAGAGTTCTTGCATTCCTGGCTTTGCCAGCCTGTTCTCTCGATTCAATACGTTGTTGATTATTTTTTTCCCTCCTTCGCTACATCAAATGACACAATTTTCATTTTTTAGATTTTTTTTTTTTTTTTTTGGTTCTCTAGCACATAAGTAAAAGTTAAACTCATTGCAGTCTACTAATTGGAAATAAAAAGTAAATTTGATTCAGGAGATGTTTGGTGCTTAAAAAAAAAAAAGAAAAAAGTGTGTCAGACATTTTTTTTTAATGTTTAATTGCTATAACTCAAAATTTCTAACCAGAAATTTATAAGAATTAAAAAAATTGATAAGAGTTAGCAAGATTTTATAAAAATTAAAGCTTAGAAACAAATGCACGTATAGGGGCCGTTTGACACACAAAAAAATGCTAAAAAACTCTGAAAAATTTTAAAATTCTCTATTACTTTTTACACATTCACATTGAAAAATCCACAAACCAAGAAATCATACAAAGTAAAAAAAAAAATCACACCAGAGAATAACGAGGAACCCTTTCGCAGGGAGAAAAATCTCAATTACAGAATTTCTACTATCAATGAGTTACAAGACTCTACTCGGACTCTCTGCAACTCACTCGTACGAATTCTTTCGCCACTCTTGCTCGAATCACTCAATGAACCCTATAAGTTGATTTTCTGCCTCACATAAAAAAGAATGAATACAAAAAAAGGCTAGAGAAAAAACGTGAAAACTCTAAAAAATAAAAGACTTTCTCTCTAGAACTCTATAATATGTTCCCCTAAGTGTGTATTTTTCATTAAGAATGGGCACATATATATAGAGTTATATAAGGTTGCCCTAATTTGACAAAATAGGAAATTAAATACGATTAAAAAATTTACTACTCGCACTATCGTGCTTCCATCCTACTTCCTACGGACCTTTCTGGAAATCTCGTTCAAGTGAATATCAAAGACGGCGCACCTGCGCAGTCCCAGAGATCTGCCAGCGCCCTAAAGTCGCAGCCACGCACTCCCCACGCCCTGCCTGCGAGGTGTACTGGATTTTTTCGCGTGCCTTGTTCTGTGTCCTGCTTCAGTTAGAATTCAACCCTGACTGAATTTGGCAACTTTCTAAGTTTGAATTGGATTCAATTTTCAAAATATATTTACTCTTTAAATTTTACTTCTTGGATTTAGAAACTTTATAATAACTGAAACTCTTTATAAATTTAGAAACTTTCTATCAGTTTGTAATTCTTCGTTGATTCATATTTAACTTAATATTGTATATATATTTGCCACAAAATAACCTTACACATATCTATTACAATTCTAAAAAAAATTACATAACTTGAGTTCGATTAATAGA
>JAVXUM010000046.1:20426372-20439887 GCA_035590655.1 Pouteria glomerata
TTAAATATTTTTTTATTTCTTAACCCTCCAAACTGTGCGAAAATATGAAAAAAGGTAATAAAAAGAGAAAGAAATTATGAAGGGAATATTTGCTTTTATTTTTTTATTAGATTTTGTATAAAAAATAAAAAGGAGAAAATTTAATTGGATAATTAATATCAAAAAAATAAAACAAAAATGAAAACAAATACAAATAATAAAGAATAATTCCCTCGCTTTTGTCATTTTTTTTTGACTTAAAAATAATTAAAAAATAAAATAATTTGTACCTGTGATGCGTTTGGGCAATCTTAAGATTCGTACAGCATGCATATTTTTGCTAAAATTTAATAATTTTTGTCCAAAACTTGATAAGTGTTAATGTTATGTGTGTGGTAAAAATTTTTAAAAGTTAAAGAAAAACTAGTAAAAATTAAAAGAAAATTGGTAAAATTAATCGGTTTTATCTGTGAGAAGGAAATTATGTGTTTGATAAATTATGACAAAAAAATTAAAAAAAAAATTACAGAAAGTTGAAAGTTTGATTTTTTTTTTTTTTTTTTTTTTATGATTTAGCAAATGCAGCCTTAATATTTATTAATTTATTTTTACATCTTTTTCCTTTTATATTTTTCTTTTTTGAATGAAAATTTGATTTGGTAGTATTCCATCCATTTTCACCATACTTAAACTTTTTGATTTTTAAACATATTTTTATTTTTTCTAAAAAATGTAAATAACATATCAAAAGAGTAACAAATAAAAAATTTAAATTTTATCGACAATCAAACATAGCATTAGTGTTTATATTTGAGTGATAATTATTTTTATTTACAATTTATATAAGATGCACTCTATATAAATGATATGTTATACTTTTTTAGTCCTAAATTTTTAAAATTAATATGTTAAATTGGAATTTTTAATACATTAATTTAATAAAGTTTTACAAATATATTTTTTTAAAATACTATCAACAATGACAACATAAAATAATCGTGATTCAAACTATATTGGGCTGTAGAAAATTAAATAATAATAATAATAAATAAATAAATAAAATAAGTTTACATTATTAATTTCATAATAAGTGTCTTCAACTGAAGTGAGTGAGATGAGGGTTGTTTTTATTATATTACAAACCTAAAATATTCGAGGGATGTTTAGTGCAAAGAAAAATAATAAAAAATGTGGTTTGAGTGAGATTTAGGTGTTTTGTGACAAATCATATTTTTCAGAGATGAATAGTGAAAGATGTTGATTTTTACAGAGAAATTCGTTAGAACAGTTTTAAAATTTCTTTAAAAAATATTAATAATGGGTCTTGTTTGGTAATTTGGATGACGGTAGTTACATTAAAAAAAAAATTATAACTATTTTATTAATCGAACTCGAGTTATGTAATTTTTTCTAAAATTATAATAAGTATAAATGTGTAAAACATAATAAAAAATTTTAAAATTTTTAAGAATTTTTTGATACTTTCCAGCACGCCAAACGATCATTAGTTTAAGCTGGGCAATTAAAGCGTTAGTTTAAGAAGAAAAATGTTATTTGTTTTGTAATTTATTATTAGTTGGCTACTAAAAATAATAATTTTTTGTGTTTGAATTAAAAAAATTAATTTTTTAATTTTTTATTAATCCGGTATATTTATCTTCTATGATTTAAAAGAATTTACTATTTAAACTAAATAAATTGAGGCTTTGTTTGGTGTCAAAATTTTTGATAAAAATTTTTTAAAATTTTATATATTTTATTTTATTATATAAATTATGAATTTATAATTTTATTTTATTTTTTTTAATTACTCTAAACGTATCTAAACTAGCCAAAAAAGTAGAGAATCACTTAAAAATAATAATAAAAAAAAAAAGTGTTTGATGCCAGACAGCACCTGAAAGCCAACTCAGAGAAAAAAAAAAAAAAAAAAGAAGGTTTCTTTTCCTTCCCAAACTACACGACATTTCAACAAAACTTAAAGCCTCTCAGCTACTCTCTCTCTCTCCATAGCTCGCAGAGACTCGCGCACACCCACGCCCACCAAAACTTCCACCATGAAAGCACTTTGAGCTTTCTGTGCAAAACCCTATACCCTCCTCCTCTTTCCATTACCAACACCCTTTCTTCCTCTCTCTAGAATTCTTGCTTTATTAATCTTCAAAAACAAGAAAATGGGTTCTCTCATTCCATTTCAACTCCAAGACCTCAATCTCTCCCCTAACGCAACCATCGCCCCGGCCGCTGCCACCGCCGGGACTTCCGTTACCACCGCAGCTTCCACCAGCACGGTGGCGACCACTATAATTCCGAAATTAGAGCCCAAGCTCGAACCGTTTGACGAATTACCCCCATTTCTGGCTCAAACCCACAAACACCAGCCTTACTTTTCTAGCGCTAACCCTGGTTTCTCTTTCGATTCTCAACCAGACTCAGTTTTGACTGAACCGAATGGAAGCTCTAGTGGGTTGAGGCACGCGCCGGGCAATTCGTCGGAAGAGAACAATGTGTATTCGGAGTTCTGCAGAATTTCGGAGCTTTTCCGGACGGCGTTCGCGAAGCGGATGGAGAAATACGCCGACGTCGACGGCGATGGAGACGTCGACGTTTCGGACCCCGATGCCCTCGCGCTTGTTCCGGTGCCAGAGGAGACCCAAGTGTCGAACATCGTCGTCGTGCCGTCGAGGCGGAAGTACCAGCAGCGGTCGTCCGAGTTGGTTAGGGTTATGGATTTGGGGGTTGAAGATCAGAGGTACTTCCGGGACGTGGTGAGGAAGACGAGAATGGTGTACGATTCTCTGCGGATTTTGGCCGTTGCGGAGGACGAGAAGCGCCGGGGTTTGGGGCTCGGCAAGCGGAGTCGTGGCGATTTGAGGGCGTCGGCCGTGATGCGAGACCGCGGGCTGTGGTTGAATCGCGATAAGCGGATTGTGGGCTCGATCCCAGGGGTTTACATTGGTGATTTGTTCTTCTTCAGAATGGAACTGTGTGTTGTTGGACTTCATGGCCAGGCCCAGGCCGGGATTGATTACCTTCCGGCAAGCCAGAGCTCCAATGGGGAGCCAATTGCAACCAGTATAATTGTATCCGGTGGGTATGAAGACGATGAAGATTCCGGCGATGTCCTCGTATACACAGGTCACGGTGGGCAGGACAAGTATTCTAAGCAATGTGTTCACCAGAAATTGGAATGTGGAAACCTTGCATTAGAGCGAAGCATGCATTATGGCATTGAAGTTAGGGTGATTAGAGGGTTCAAATACGAAGGCAGTGTCAGTGTCACTAGTAAGGTTTATGTTTATGATGGGTTATATAAAATTGTTGATACATGGTTTGATGTTGGTAAGTCTGGCTTTGGAGTATATAAGTATAAACTGGTGAGAATGGAGAATCAACCTGAAATGGGTAGTGCTATTCTAAGGTTTGCTCAGAGCCTCAGAGCTAGTCCATTGTCAGCCAGACCAGTGGGTTATGTTAGTCTGGATATTTCGATGAACAAGGAAAATGTCCCAGTTTTTTTGTATAATGATATAGACGATAGCCATGATCCAATGTACTATGAGTATCTTGTCAGGACTGTATTCCCTCCTTACGCATATCATGGGGGAAGTCACGGGTGTGAGTGTGTCTCTGGATGTGTCTCTGATTGCCTCTGTGCTAAGAAAAATGGAGGCGAATTTGCCTATGATCAGAATGGGATTCTTGTCAGAGGCAAACCATTAATATTTGAATGTGGGGCCAATTGTCATTGTCCACCAGATTGTCGGAATCGTGTGAGCCAAAAAGGAGTGAGACACCGGTTTGAAGTGTTTAGGTCAAGGGAAACTGGTTGGGGAGTTAGGTCGTTAGACTTGATTCAAGCAGGTGCTTTTATTTGCGAGTATGCTGGAGTTGTTCTTACTAGAGAACAAGCCCAAATCTTTTCAATGAATGGAGATAGTTTAGTGTATCCAAATCGGTTTCCTGACAGGTGGGCCGAATGGGGGGATTTGTCGCAAATATTTACAGACTATGTGCGTCCAGCGTATCCGTCAATTCCTCCATTAGATTTTGCGATGGATGTATCCAGAATGAGGAATGTTGCTTGTTACATGAGCCACAGTTCGAGTCCTAATGTTCTGGTGCAGTTCGTGTTGTATGACCACAATAATTTATTGTTCCCCCACCTTATGCTATTCGCGATGGAGAGCATCCCTCCTTTGAGAGAGCTCAGTCTTGATTATGGGGTGGCTGATGAATGGACAGGGAAGCTTCGTATTTGTAACTAGCTAGCTTTTGAGGAGTTGTGGTGCTTCTTAAATTGTGGTGCAACTCATTGTTTTGGGTGTGTGATAAATAGAGGTAAGCCCGACCTTCTTTATTGGTAACCAAAGTTATTTGATGTTTGTCCTTGCATTAAGCTAATACAGATTATTTATTTATTTCGTGTGTAATTATATTTGATTCATGTTCTTCCTATGCATTTCTATGGTTTCAGTTCAATGTCAAGTGTATCACCTATTATTAGTGGTAATCGTGGTATTTAATGCACTATTTCATTATGCAGCCATCTTTACAGTGAAGCACATGCTGGAGGATGGAACGTTAGCATTTTTGTGATACCTAGAAGCAAAGTTGTGATTGTACCATATGAATTTAGTTTCATTGTTTTTCAGAATATTGTAGTATCTCTTTGTTTATCAGTAACTCCTCTTGTTCATACAGTGCTTATTTTTACTTCATTTATATGAATGATTTCATAATTTTCTGCCTGCTATTTTCAGAGTTAGTTTTCGAAAGCTTAATTAACATATGCCTTCCCCACCTTTCAAGATCATATCCTTGTTTTGCGGCTTCATGAGCAACAACTCTAGTGGTTTTATTTCTATCGTGTTGAAGTACTGGATGATCTAAGTCATTTTTTACTTTTGTTCTTTATTCTTTACTTCCAGTGTCGGGCCTGCATCATACTGTGATTAATAGCTATTAGTGTCTACTAGCTCATTTGAACCTTTTTCAACATGTTCATTTTGAGATTTCACATATATTTGTTTAGCCATAGACATATCTGGATGATCCGCAATCTTGGTTATTGTTAGCAAATCTAACCCAAATGAATCAAAAGCGAAAAGAATTAGAAGTTTGAAACTAATCGTAAAAACTCTGTCCAAGATATGATATTTGAATTAATATCGAACAAATAGATAACAAGTCCTGTAGGTTGTCTTACCAACAACAAATAAATGACACAAAACATAATGTAAATATGTCATTACGAAGTTTTGGATGAATTTGCAAGAAAAGGAAATAATAAAATTAATAATGGAGTACTTGAGAAATCTTTGGCCATGCAATTTAAGATCTACCCACCAATTTAGAAGGTTTGCAATTTGGAAGGTGGATGTAAGCAAGTGTACATTGGATATGAGGTAGTTTTAAATGTGGAATTTTGAGGTTGACGTGGGTAGGCATGGCAAGTAAATGGGGAAGAAATGGCCTAATTTGGCAATCATCCTTTTTCTATGACCAAATTCTGGTATGGAGCATTGAATGGGACTTAGGGATGAGAAAAGAGGAAGAAGTGGTCAAATCTGGTCTTTATACATTTCTAGTTACCAGATACTGTTATGAAGCATTTATTAACAGTTGGGAATGACAAGAAGCTGTCAAATATGGCCTTTTGGTTGATGTAGGTGAAGATAATAAAAAAGAGGAAGGGAAAGAATTAGCAAATTTGGCCTACATACGCTTCTAGTACAAAATAGCTTTATGGAGTTTTGAATTAATCGTCATGGCCATTATACAGTGGCTTTTTCATAGAACTGGGAGTTCTGAAGGAAATAATGTAGTGTTTTCACACAGAATATAAGCCATGCGGTTGTATAACTTTTATCACAGCTTTAGTTGAAACTAACATAAAAGGGACATGCATTCATAATGGCATGACAATTATCACATGGTTCAACTTGGGACTACATGTTTGAGACCGAATTTTAGTTGAAACTAATTTAGAATAACTACATAATAGGATGATATTATGTCATCGATGATTTGTAGTGTACGTACCATATGGTTGCCTAATGATCATCCAGCTATGAGTTGTTTTATTTTAGTTTATGGATTTAGTTGAGAGTTTAATTCATCTATGGTTTTAATTGAAACTTGAAATTTATAACAAATACTTCTTAGTGGTAACAATTGAATTTATGTGTTAGAAGTTGTCGTACATCGGTTTATGAGAAAAGTCAATTATCTCATATGAGATATGTGTTTCCCTCACCTTAACGCTTAGATTTTAAGGTTGAGGTCTTTCCTCTTATGTGTTGTTGGGTTTCTTGACATGGTATTAGAGCGGGTTTTCAATTGGGCCTTGTTACAGTCCACGTTGTGCCTATCTATGCCGGCCAACGTGAGCGAAGTTGTTAGAAGTTATCCCACATATGGCCCATGAGAAGTTATTTCTCTCATATAAACGATGGGCTTCCTTTACTTTAACACATAGGTTTTAAGATTGCAGCCCGTCCTTTTATGTGTTGTTGAGCTTGTTGACAATATGGTTGAATTATAATTATAGTTATATTCAAAATGTAAAGTAAGCCTACGAGGGTTAGTTCAGTGGAGCGGGAGGCGCGCCTAAGACTTGGATGATCTACTCAGGTCGAGAGTTCGATTCCCATCTGGGTGAGCCCTCTCTTACTGAACTGGGTGAGTTGCGGGGTCTTGCCCAATCCCGGAGTTTCGAACTTGGGCCATCGGTTCGAGAGATTTCGCCATTACCAAAAAAAAAAAAAATGTAAAGTAACAAGACTTTATCTTGGGATAACCCTTATGTAACTATTTTGTACTTGGGAAATTTGAAGAATTTATCATCCATAAGCTTGTTGTACAGCACATAATAGGTGGTCACAACTGTTTATGCATAGATATGCCACTGGTACGGCTGTTGTGATACAAGACTTTTCAAACTATGTGGTTGAAACTATGTGGTTGAATTGTAATTTTAACCATATCCAAAATTTAAAATAGTGAGTAATGAGTATGCATATTGAAATGGCTTTTAAAATAACTGTTTATTATGTACCCTATTTTCCAATACAACAAATCTTTTACAAAACTAACGCCAAGCAATTGTGTAATGGCTACGACAACTTATTTAATGATAATTGTAATTTTGACTATATCCAAAATTTAAAATAGTGAGTGTGCATAATGAAATGGCTTTTATATAACTGTTTATTATGCACCCTAATTTCCAATACAACAAATCTTTTACAAAACTACGATGGCACGCAATTGTGTAATGGCTATGACAACTTATTTAATGATAATTGTAATTTTAACTATGTCCAAAATTTAAAATAGTGAGTCTGCATAATGAAATGGCTTTTATACAACTGTTTATTACGTACCCTACTTTCCAGTACAACAAACCTTATACAAAACTATAACGTGACATAATTGTGTAATGGTTATGACAACTTATTTAATGATATATAAAGGCCAGATTTGATAACTTCTTCCCCCTTTTGTCAACCCCATCTACCTTTGTTTTTGTCATCCCAATCCACCAAGCCCACCATGTATTTATTATCTATTTTTGATAAGTGGTAAATGCCTCTTCCACAGGATATGGTTGATCTGAAATTCGTCGGGCTCATGTTGGTGACACGGCTTATATAGTAGATTGGAAGTCCTAGTGCAGTGATTTTGTAGTTGGCATTTGTAGACCCTTAGCCTGTTCAAGGAAGCTTAGCCTTCCTCTTGGAGGGAGCGACTTCTAGGGAGCTTTGTTAAATCTGGATAAGGCAGTTTGTGCGATTATTGACCAACAATATATTTGGCTCTTGAGTGTGAAATTTTTCTAGGTCTGTGTATAATTTTGCTAAGTAAACAAATATGATATTTACTTAAGCTTTTAATTAAAACTGGTTTGTAAATTTTATTTGGTGCAATTTTTTCTCATCTGGTGGCTTTTTCTTTCCCATTTAACTGCCTCTTCTCTCACTATTCACTGCTGACCTATTGTGGTCATTTGTCTTGGGAAGTGATCACATGCTGTTGTATGAGTTTGAATAACATACCGCATAGCAGAAAATAGCTGCAGTAGTTGAGATGATAGTGTTACTGATTTGTTTTCTTTGGATGGTATAATTTTGGCTTAGAGGCCAGGTGTTCAGACAGTCATCAGAAGTGGGAATGACCTTGGTAATCTCTATATAAATTGACAATTTCACTGGCCACTTGGTAGTCTTTTCATGGCTTTTTTGTTTCTTTTGTTATGTTGTGGATTTTCTTGAGCGGAAGTTTTCTGGCGGAAGCATCATATCTTGCACTGAAGAAACCAAACCAAACCAAACCAAGCATTTTCCCACTAGGTGGGATCAACTATATGGATTTGACGACGCCAATCAAATCTATTGAGGGCCATATCCTCCATTAAATCCATGTAAGTAAGGTCATATTTAATAATTCATTTCCAACAGCTCTTGGGTCTCCCTCTCCCTCTCCTACTCCTGACAATTTCCTTACTTTCACGCCTTTTAACCGGTGCCTCCGTTGGATGTCTTTTAATATGATCAAATCATATTAGTCGATTTTCTCTCATTTTCTCTTCAATCGGCGCTATTCTTACTTTGCCCCTAATCTCCTCGTTCCTAATCCTATCTCTTCTTGTTATCCCGCACATCCATCTTAACATTCTCATCTCTGCAACTGCCATCTTCTGAACATGATTATGTTTTATTGCCTAACACTCAGATCCATATAATAACGCTGGCCTTACTGCCACCTTATAATACTTTCCTTTCACCTTGAGGGAGACTTTTCGATCACACAAGACACCTGAAGCACTCCGCCATTTGGTCCACCCGGCCTGAGTTAGATGATGTTTAACAAAAGTTGTCCGTAATGATATTTTGCCCTTGCATGATGTGTAGGACTTGCAAAATTTGACTTGAATCCCTATCTTGACAAACTTGCTACAAATAGATAAGGTGGGGCTAACTCATTTAGTAATCAACCGCGTATGGATCATTGTTTACTGTACTTATAATTGCTCTTTTAGGTATTTGATGCTGCAGAATTTGTTCTTTCTTGTTAATTTGATAATATACCAAGTTTGGCATGTTGGGCCATCACCACTTCAAGCAGCCCAGAGATTAAAGGAGCTCATTTGTGTCCCACATGTTCTATGTTTTTGTTGCTCACTCACAAATGCTTTATGTTTTTGTTTCCTACTTGCGTAGGTGGTGCGGAGATCTTAGGAATAGAGTTACGAAATGGCTGTTCGGATATACCATTTAATTGGGCCATGGATATTGGGTGTATTGGGTTTCTCCTGACCAATTTAATTGGTTTGGACATGGGTTGTGCAGTTTTCAGAACAATCCTGAATCTACCTGACATGAAGTGACATTATTTGAAGTTGCGTTTATGGGGCTTACATTATTACATACAAGACTTTGCTGACAAATAATTCTACGTCTGCAGAGACCAGAGATCCTGAGCAATCATGTTATATTTTGAACTTCTATCTTCTTATTGAATGGCAGGGCCAAAGTCCTTTAGCGTTCACCTCACTCAAAGATCGGGGCTAGTCACTGCTTACTACGAGTCTAGGACTATTTGCACACATTTTATGCTGTTCAGATTCAATGGATTGCTATTCTGGTGCTAGTAGTTCTTTAGCAATTACAACTATTTATCTTGATCGGTAGCTGGATTTTCTTTTGTGGATCTGAATAATCTGGTTATGAAGCTTTTGTTACTGCCTGTCTTTCATCTGTTATTCATTTCATATATTCATTTAATCTTCTGAAGTGATGTGACCTGAGCTTCTGAACGAAGCTCCCTTTCTTCTTACTCCAAATTTGTCCATCTCACTGAATATTTGTATGTCTTCTTTTTTTATATGCAGGTTGCAGAGTGATGATTCATGAATCTCCACACACATTGGAGGCAAGATTTCGTAGGACTTTAAGAGGGTGGATTCACTTCATGTGTATTTAACCATATCAAATTAATAGCCCATATGAGATTTATGGGCCGCTGTAGAATCTGAGTGTATGGTATCCCTAAAATTTTGAAGAAGTCTGATTGAAGTAATTATTTCTTACTTTCATCTTGCCAATAATTTCCCTGTATCTTGTTATGATTGTAAAGATTGTGATTACGAACTTTGGTTACTATTTTTGAGGCTGTAAACACTTAGGGTGCGTTTGGTTTGCAAAAAATCAACAAAAAAACTCAAAAAAAATTCTATAAATTTTTAATCATTATTTACTTTTTATCTCACTGCACGCATTACGAATTCACAACTTTTTTTACTTTTTTTTTTTATTTTTTTCACATTTTACCACTTCAAACACACTTTTAATCGAGATGATGAGAGAAGAAACGTAGTCCAAGGCGTGAAGTGATGGTTCTATGTTTATTTCATTGCAGAAGCTGTTAGTATAGAAAGTGGTTGACTTTTCTTCTCAAATAGCTGGAAGACTATTGGTGTCCTCAGGAATGTCCAATTGATAAATGATGTTTGAGCTATTGGTGATATTTGGAAATGGGAAAAAAACTCGGGCTACGAAATGATTTGGTGGATGTGTTGTGTTGACATTGATCATTGCGGATGTCTCACAGAACCTTAGGCAACATGGCACGATAAGATTTTATGACACTGGCAATCTTTATTGTGTTTGGTGGTTTTCGTTTTTGAAGTTTATAATTTGTTTCAAGTGGTGATGATCATACCATTGCCCAGCCTGCTCCGCTTGGGTAGATATTAGTTGTATTTGTTGTATTAATAATGATATTCATTTTAATTGTGTAAATTCAATGCGCTTACCTACCTCCTGCAATACAATCAAACCATACTGAAAACGTTTATATTAAATTTCTGACTTCACTGCCATGACCGTAAATCCTACCAGAGTCTTCTATCACTTTAATAAGAGGTTCGAGGGCACGATGGCTCTTATTGGCTATAGTTGCTAGAGATGTGCCCACGGTGGCTGCTAATTAAACCACTTGTTTCAGATTACCTTGAGGTTGAATTGTCACATTAACAAGTGCGTGGTAGGTGGTTTTTGGCTTGTAAAATAGGTGGGTAACACCATCTAATGATTTTGAATTTTTGATTTGGATGGCAAGGCTCGATCTGTGATCTGGTTTAAGTATTTTTTTTTTTTTTTGGTTTGAATAACAAGCCTCTCAATGTGACACGGAGGCATGTCTAAAATCAAGGCTGACAGCTATTCGAGTTAAAAAAATAAAAAATAAAAGGCTTGTCTAAAAGTCAATTCTTTCCAGTGAATTCGGACTCGTTTAGTAACTAGATACAAATTCATGCTCGAGCATGAACGAGGGTTAGTTTGGCTCAAGTTCGATTTAGAAGCTTAATAAGCTGAATTTGAGCTCTTTTCGGGACATAATTTAAATTCGTGCTTGAACTAAAATTGAGAATAGTTTAGCTTGACAAAATAATATATATGTATATATATATATATATTTATAATATTTTAAATCAAAATGATGTCATTGTAGTTTATTGAAACGATGTCATTTTGATTTAGTTAGTTAATTATTATGGTTTATAATATTTTACACCATTTTGGTAATTTGAATCACTTGTGAGTCGAACTTGAGCGTAAATAGTTTTTTGTTGCTTGAGCTCAAATCTCATACTGTTCATTCGAGCCAAAATTGAACAAATTAAAACTCCGTTTGGTTCTAGACCTGTCTACAATGCCATATGTCTCTCTCAACAGCAGCTCAGGGTTTTCCCCAGTGGCTTAAGTGGATTGGATTTTGTTGTAAGGACTTACCAAACATTTGTAAATGCTCAACACCAATTGGCGGTTGCAGTTAATGGGAAGGGACCAAACAAATCAAACAGAACTAATTGTACATCAATGCGGATCAACAACTAAAAGGACTGACTGGAAGCAGCGATCAAAATCATATGGAGGGCATGGGGATGAAGAAGTCAACCTGGCTAGACTGTGGAAAACAATGACAACACTGCTCCTCTGTTCTGACATGGGATGCTGCCTAAACATTGAACTCCATTCTGGTTGTTGGTTACCATGCCCAGATGCCCGAAGATCAATCGCCAACTGTTATCGCTCTTCAGGACCAGGACTACAAAGAAGAGAACAATTGTAGTCGGTCTAAACTCTAATAACTCCACTCGAGAAATTCTTCTACGTTTGCTCACTTCAGTTGTTGTGCCAGGGGACAATGTGCTTGCTGTTCATGTCCTGGAATTGAACGATTCCTTTGATCCGAACACTTTCCACATCCATGAAGATCTCTGTAGATCCAAGCAGGTATCAAAAACCTCAGTTTGCTGAAATGGAACTGATATTAGGGGATCCTGGAAGGAATTGACTTGAATGTTTTTCTTTTTTCTTTTTGGCTTATTCATGCAGGTGGACTTCCAAGTCAAAGTTTGTGAAGGAGACTCCTATATCGCTGAATTAACCTATCAAGTAAGAGTCAACTTTGCAACAATTCTAGCCATTGGATGCAGCTCACCATGGTACTGCAAACTGATCTCTCTCCCTGGAATTTTTTACTTGAATTGGCAAGTTTCATTCTAATGAAGGTGTTTGGCTTGCAGGCCCAAAAGTTCTACCATTAACAGTTGCTTAAGAGCACTGCCTCCCACTTGCTTACTTCTGGTAATGGACAATGGAGGAAGAATCTTAATGCAGATGCAGGGAACTTCGCAGGAGGGATCTGCAAGTAAAGTCCTTCAATCTTCAACGTCCTGTGTGTCTAAATACAGTGACTCCGAAAGATCAGGAATTGGCAGGCAGATCAGAAAATCACTGACAATGCCATCTTCCTCAAAACCAACATCGCTACAAATTGAAGATGCAAGGAGAGATGGTCTGGGAAAGACATTGCAGCTTCCTGACCCCATGACTAAGAAATTGTTTCAGAGGTTGGCTGCACTTGAAATAAGGGGATGTGGAAGGCGATTCACATCAGAAGAACTTGGTTATGCAACTAACGATTTCGGCCCTGAATTGGTGATTGCAGAAGGTGAGAAGAGTGTGGTGTACCGGGCCAGGCTTGATGATGGTCAGCCCGTAGCAGTGAGAGTCCTAAAGAAGTATGAGTCTTCAGCGGATGAACTTTTTCGGGAAGTGGAAATCTTGAGTAGTTTGACACATGAGAACATCGTTCATCTTATTGGGTATTGTTACAGCAAAGGAGTCCATGCAATTGTCTATAATTTACTGAAGGATAGCTTGAAGCAAAAATTAGAACACCTTAGATGGAAAGAGAGGATGAGGATAGCAATTGGTGTGGCAAAGGCGCTGGAATACCTCCACTCTCGCTCCCCTCCAATCGTTCACGGAGATGTGAAATCTTCAAACATCCTACTGTCTTATAATTGCCTGCCACAAGTAAGTTGTGTTTCAGTTTAAGCAATTTTACATGAATTTGGAATACATGCCAAGAACAAGATAGTTTCTTTTCTAACCCTCTGTGAGACCTTCTTGTTAGATTGTTGGGCTGTTTCATTACCATGTTAGACCATCATCCACTATC